>LZPO01044687.1:61402-75611 GCA_001675575.1 Neotoma lepida
CATGGCTAACAAAGATAATGCAAGTAAGTAACCTGATTTTTTTTTCTTTGCTTGTTCTCTGTTTCTTACAGCAGTAGGGTCTCCTTGTGGCCAAGCTGGCTTAAACTTTCNGTGTAACCAAGGCTGACCTTGAATGCTTTAGCTCCATCTTCCAAGTAGTAGGTTACAAGTATGCTTGAATTGCAATTGAAGTTTTTTAAATGGTATTTACCTGTAGATATCCATAAGTGGCAGAAGGCTTGCCTATCACACAGCAAGGCTCTGGATTCAACACCCAGTACCACAAAGGACGAACAAAATAGCCTTGTTTTTAAAGATGGGTATTTTTGAAAGACCTTTTATTGGTACCCTACAACCTAGAAAAAAAAATGGTGTTTTCATCTCCCTCTCTGGGGTGCATGCAAGATTAAAAAGTGTTCAAACCACACACACACACACACACACACACACACAAAAATTACAGACTACATTTTTTTTCTTAGTGAGCCAGGTTATTTTTTAAGTATGGGTTTGCTAAAAGATATTCTTACATGCTTGGAAATTTTTAATTATTTCTGATATTAATAATTATTAATTTCTATTCTTTCACAAGTTAAAATATTAAGAAAAATCCTTACAAAGCATCATTTTGGCTACTGCATTGGGTGTAGTTACCGGGAGGGTTAAGGTGGATGTATATTCTTCCATATTCTTTCAGCTGTAAAAATATTCATCTTAGAAACAAATATAGGAAAGTAACAAACACTGGGTTTGCACAATGGGTGGGAATTTCAGGCCACACAGACCTAAAGTTACAGTTACACTCTGTAGGAAGTCTAGAGTCTACAGTGGGATAAACACATCTTTCTTCTGTCCTCAGAGGTTTCAGCCCACTGAGGTGGAAAGCCGAACATCATAGCTGGCCTTAATGTTTACTTTCCAACCGTTTTTTTCTTGATCTCCTTCTCTAACTCCATACATTCCAGGCTGCTCAGTGGATTTGTGATGAGCTTACAAAATAAAGGGAATTTTCTCGATCATTTGCCTGAAATCTTGGCTCAAGTTCATCTTTTTAAACAAAATAATAAGCTCCAAAAACTGCCCACAAGTTCAGCTGCTAAAACTCCTATAAAGATCTTCCTAGCCAGTGGCCCCACGGTTTGGGCCTTCCTGAGGCCTGTGCACCCAGATCCTCAGGGCTCTCTTTCTTGACTTCTCTTCTTTCACACCAAATATTCAGCCCACCAAGGAATCCTGCTGGCTTTACTTTCAAAATCTGGTTGCTTCTCATCTGTTCTGTGACTGCACATGGATCTAGGCTAATCACATAGGGTGTCTAGATTATGACAACGGTCTCCTACCTGGCCTCCCTACATCCACCCCTACTACCCAGTGCATTCCCCAAAGTGATGCTTGTAAACCGAAGCCCACCATGTTACGTCCCTCCACAGACCTCCAGTGTTTGCCTCACTCACTCAGACTAATGACAAAGTCAACACAAAGACTGGCGAAGCCGTTCCCTGTTAGTTTTCCCACCCTTACCCTGTTCCCCCCCGACTGTCTCCAGCCCTTCACTTCGCTACAGCCACTCCCTTTCCTTCTTATTCCTGTGAAACACTAGAACATTCTTCACAAGGCTTTCACTGCTCCTTCCTCTTCATGAAACAGTCTTCCTTCAGATAGACATGACGGTCATGAGCCCTGTGCTCTCACGGCCNCCTTTCAGTTTTACTTTTTCCAAAAAATTAGTTTCTGGGGGACATTTTACTTAACCCCTCTACTTAAGATTGTACTGTAATAGATACTTACTTTTCTTCCTTATTTTATTTTTCTTCATAACACTCATTTTCTACAACCTTAAATTTTGTCTCTTCCCTATAAACACTGTAAAGAAATCAAAAGAAAAGCATTTGGTTCCTATCTATACTAACAGTGCCTANCAGTTTATCACATAACACACGTTCACATTTTTGTTGGATACTCTTAACACCCCAGCTAGGTGATCTATATTATCTTGAATGAATGAATGGCAGCTATGCTCACCACTTTACCACCAACACAGTCTAGATTATTTTGTACCCACCCCGTCTAGCAGTACCACAAGCTTCTTAGTGACCAATCATAGTTCCCTGACTTGATCCCACAGCACAAATCATACAGATGGGCTTCCACGTTGTCTTTGTTTCCTCTCCTGTTGCTGTGATAAAAACACTCTGACCAAAGCAATTTTAGAGAAAAGGGACTTATTTGGCTCAGAATTCCAGGTCACAGTCCATCCCAGCAGGGGACTCAAAGGAGACAAGAACCTGAAGCAACTAGTCATATCACACCTACAGTCAAGAGAAGAGAGCAAGTAATACACAGGTGCTAGTGCTCAGTTAGCTCTCTTTGCTTCTATAACCCAGGTCTCCCTTCTTAGAAAATTGTGCTGCCTGCCAGTGAGTAGATCTGCCCACTTCAGTTAACCCAGTTAAAAAAAGTCCCTCACCAGTACGTCCACAGGCCAACCTAATCTAGGCAATTCTTCACTGAAATTCCCCCAGATGATTCCAAATTTGTCAACCCTACAAGCTAAACTAACCACATTGCATGGCTATGTAACTGATCTGTGCTGTAGTTATTAACCTGAGCACCAAGCCTTCCTGAAATAACCTAAGAGACAATAAAATGGTTTCATATTAAGACACTAGTTTTTGGTGCCACTTATTACATAGCAAAAGCCTGTTGAGACATTCTTATAACACGGCTTTTAGAAATTCTGAATAATTCTCTTCTTAGTAAGTTAAACACTAAAAAATGCCCCCTAGTGATTTAGCTATTAATAAAACAGATTAACCTGTTGTATATCTTTATCAGTCAAGTAGGCTACTTATGTAGCAGATGGATAGATCATAAAATACACAGCACCTTATAAGCAGTGAAAAGGTATTGTTTGCTTACATGATAGTACAGGGACAGTGAGTGGTTGCCTTAGGACTTCTATTGCTATTGATAANACATCAACTTGGGGAGGAAAGGTTCAGCTTACAACTCTCAGGTCACACTCCATCACTTAGGGAAGTTAGGGTAGGAACTCAAGACAGGAACATGGAGGCAGTAGATGATGCAGAGGCCATGGAGGAATGCTGCTTACTGGCTTACTCTTCCTGTCTTGCTCGGTCTGTTTCCTCATATGCCCCAGAACAACCTGTCTAGGGAGTAATAGCACCCACAGTGAGCTGGGCCATTCTACACATCAACCATTCATATCGAAAGTGCCACACAAGCTTGCCTGCAGCCCAGNCTTACGGAGGTATTTTCTCAGCAGAGGTTCCCTCCTCTCAGAGGACTCTAACTTGTATCAAATTGAAAACAATAAACAAAAACAAAAAAAAACAAAAAACTACCCATCATTGTGATTTTCTTCCATGTAATATGTAGTCNAGTCTAACAGATACACTGTTATGTTCAACATGTAGATTCCAAAGTCACCATGAAAGCTTTCTCTGTTCTAACTAACCAAAAGAGGAAATAAACATTCAGGAGCACACATAGACAGTCCTAAAAATGACCTATCATTTCACAAACATTCCATTATTAGAACTGGAGCACATGGCCATATGCACCAGCAAGGGACACTGGGAAGCTAAGTGTCCAGGAAGTAAAATTGTCAGAATTATGGAAAATGTAAAACAAAACAGGATATCTGGTTATCTGAGAATCATATTAGAAAGAAAATAACATTACTGTTGAATAGATAATATCCAAATAAAGAGGAATGAGATCTCACTACATTTCCTTTTTTCAAAGGTTTATTATTTGTTATTGTGTGTGTGTGTGTGTGTGTGTGTGTGTGGTGTGTGTTCCTGCATGAGTTTATATCTACCACATGCATGTAGGAGCTCACAGAGGCCAGAAAGGGGTATTGAACCACTTGGATCAGGACTTACAGGTAATTATGAGTTGATCTAGGTCCTCTACAAAAGTACTTTTCAAACATGAGCCAATTCTTCAGATCCCTCACTACATATTTTTAATATATCTGTATTAATTACTTTTTTGTTGTCAACAGCAAAATACGTGACCAAACCAAATTAAAAAATAAAGGATTTATTTGGGGTCACAGTNTGAGGATACAGTCCNTCATGGAAGGGTGGAAGGATATCAGGAGCATGAGGTAGCTGTT
Organism: Neotoma lepida; assembly: GCA_001675575.1. Taxonomy (NCBI): domain Eukaryota; kingdom Metazoa; phylum Chordata; class Mammalia; order Rodentia; family Cricetidae; genus Neotoma; species Neotoma lepida. Next base: position 65,547 of record LZPO01044687.1, read on the forward strand.
CCCATCACATCCACAGTCAAGAGCAGAGCAAGATGAACATAGGTACTCAGTTTTTTCCTTTTTATGTAATCCAAGACTCCAGTCAATGGAGTAACGTTATCTACATATTGAGTCAGTTTTCCACCTCAATTAACCTTTAGAAACCCCCTCAAAGACATGCCCAGACGTTTACCTCCTAGGTAAGTCTAGATCCTGTCAAGTTGACAACATTCACCATCACAATAGCCTGGTCTTTCGCTAGCATCTGGTACAATGTGAAGGTATCTTACAAAGTTTGTGTTTTGGACACATAATCTCCATTGCTAATAATAATGAGAAGTGGAAGTCTTAAGAAGCAATTAGGTCATGAGAGCAGAGCACTGGTGAATGGACTGTGCTGTCATTCTGAGAGTGGGCTCATTACTGAAAAATAAGTTTGTTACAAATTCAAGTTCAGCCCTCTGTTACCATCTCACCATCTACCATAAGATGACACAGCAGGAAGGCCCTTGACAAATTAGGGGAACCTTGATATTGAGTGTCCCCAGCCTTCCGAACTGTAAGGAATAGATTTNGATTATTTATAAATTACACAGGCTGCATTACTCTGTTATAGCTGCTCAAAACAGATTAAGAGGTGTCCATTTCAGAGTGTTCAAGACTAGTAATGACTCAAAGTCAGCAAGATTACAGATTGCACCAATGGATTCACAAAGGAATGAAAAGATCCATTTATGAAACATGAAGACAGAAAACTACAGAGAAAGGGAAATGATGGTGCCTCTAGTCCAGCTAAAGATAATGACCATATCTGGAAAGATCTAGTAACTCATTCACAGAAATGCATCATTTAAGCATTGCAAGTGGATTCACTTGGTGATTATTTGTTGATCTCATTTATTCTCTGGTAAAATGTTTGATCTTATATGATGCAAAGAGGAGATAGAAGACGGTAGAGAGAGCAGGTGTGAAGAACCCTCATAGCTTTCCACCTGGAAACTACCCTCCCACAGTGTACATCCCCTACCTCAGTAACAACTTTAACATCATATTACTTCCAGGAACAGTAATGAGTCTGATGGTTTCCATCCATTCACATACCTCCCAGCCTACCAGATGACTCCAGCTAAGCCCTAAGTAACCAGTAATTAACTCAGGGAACATTTAGTATGATTGATTGATTGACAGGGGTCATAAAACTACCGGTTTTGATAATGGAATTGAAATTTTCATTGTGTGAAGATTTAGCCTTAGCTCTCAAAAGCATTTCAGAATGTTCTCAATTATTAGGGGAAAAAAAGAAAAAAGGGAAGACATGTGAAAATGAGGAAAAGGTGACTACCAGGCAGTCACATCAGGGTCTCACAGGAAACCTCACTTCAGTGCAACACCTCAATGCTGTTTAGTCTCTGAATCCAACTAAACTTGACATTCTGGAGAGGCAGCCTACTTATTTAGAAAGGTATCATGCAATATGGTTTCTATTTTCATAACGGTTTCCACAGTTCTGTTTTATTATAAATCTATTTTTGTAGTTTTAAAAACGAACTATGATGTGAGACTATTCTGGGGATGTTCGATACTCTCTTCTTCCAACAGGACACACCCTAACATCCATTTGCCTTGAGAGGTTCGTGTGAGGAAGAGGGAATGGCCGCACTGAAGGAGGAATCCAGTACAAGCTAGAGAGGCTGAATTGCATGTCTCATTTGAGAAGACCTCTACACCTCAACTTAATTTCTTTGTAGATATCTTTTTGAAGAATCTATTACCCATGCTTCAGTGAAGGAAAGGAATCACAGAGGGCCATCTTAATGCAGAAATAAGACAAGCTGGGGACTTGTCAAAGGTCAGAGGTCCCTTAGAAACAAAGTCAGGGTTAAAAAGATGGGATTTTGGTGAAGCACTTTTAAGAGATGCTCAGGCCTACAGAGTGGGGTATGAGAGGTTCTACTTGTCACATCTGTTTTTCTAGGGCAGGCTTTAAAATAAAACTTTAGGACAAAACATTTAAATTTTCCATTAATAGCACAGTTTTCATAAATATTGCCTCTGAAAAACTCCATCTATTTGCACATCCACACCATCACCTGGGGGTGTTTATTGTGCTCTATTTGGNAGTAGTAGCTGGCTTCATGTGACTCAGAGAGAACAAAATCTACATATGACAATCTGCCATCTCAATCCTACCATTCAAGGACAAAGGGAGATCAATTTGGAATATTTCTGTTAAACTACAATGTAACAAGAATGAAATTGGCCGAATTTGTTTGGTCTCCAAGTTCCGGTTGTTTGAACTCAGCTGACTTCAGTCAGTTCCAAGAGTACCTACCAAACTGACATGTATCTCAAATACTGTGACGCCTACAGATGTCTACAGGGCTCTGACCCTGGGCTGGGTCCCGTGAGCTCAGAACAGAGCTGTCAGTATGCATAGCAGTATTTCAGTGTCCCAGATGGGATCATTTCCACTAAGATTCACCCAAAGAAACTCGATGACATCACTTTAGCATTCCCGTCCTCTGCCTAGACTGTGAGTCTCAANTTGTGGGAGTCACATATCAGATATCCGACATATCAGATATTAGACTGCAATTCATAATAGTAGTAAAATTACAGTTATGAAGCAATAAAGAAATAATTTTGTGGTTGGGGTCACCACAACAGGAGGAACTGTATTAAGGGTCACAAAATTAGGAAGGTTGAGAACCACTGCTCTAGACTACCAACATTTATGCAAGTCTTTTGATGCTAAACACTATTTTCTTCCATAATATTTTTATTGTTTATTTGGGAATTTCACATCACAAACCCCCCAGTACCCTCACTTCCCAGTCTTCCCAGATCTGTTCCCCCACCCTTGGGACACTGCCCCCCCCAAAAAAAGAAGAAAAAGAAAAAAAAACAGCCAAACAAACAAACAAACAAAAAGTCCAATTTATGTTGCTCACTGGAGCGTGGTCAAATTCCTGGTGGCCAGTCCCTTGAGGAAAACTGAGTCCTTCCCCCACCCACACCCCCTGACAGAACCATCAGTTGTGGAGAGCTACAGCATCCTTATCACAAATTTTAAGGGTTCTCTTTGATGGCTTTCTATCTAGGCTTTTACTTTTGGGAGACAGGGGTTGCCACAGAAGCCTTTTATGTTCCTCTTTCTCAACTGTGAGTCTGTAGTCATCAATACTATGGCAAAAGCAGCTTTCTTGCCCTTTACAGTCAGTGGGAGCATGGTTCTTGTACTTACACACGGTTTCTGGAGACATCGAGGACCACAGGCATCCATGTGGTCTCTGGAATCTGCACATGCCAAGGACCTCAGCAAGGTCTCCAGTAGCAGCACAGATCATGGTCATCAACACAGCCAAAACACTATTTTTAAACTTTACAGTAATGTGACAGTTACCTGAGGAGACTATCGCCATCCTTGTCTTCTCTTTCTCCTGAGCTTTAGAAATAAAAGAGAACAGAAACATTCCTGGCATGCCATATATTCTTAATAGACTGTCATCTACAGGAAAGTCATGTTCTATCTTGAAATTACTAAGATTGCAATATATATGTTAGTGATTATGCGGCTCTGTTTACTATGTGAGAAAAGTCATGAGGCACAACAAAACCCACTACAAGAGTTTATTGGGAGAAGGGAGGGACAGAAAACAATGTGCTTAGGCCTACTGAAAGACTTGTGCAGGAAGAGGGGGGAGGGTATGAGGGATCCGCCTTTTATGGACTCTCCCCACGAATGTGCATATGGGCTTACGTAGCTACACCATGCATTTGCATAGATTATGTGATGTACACAATTACATGACCATGAAGCGCATGGATTACATAGGACATAAGGCCCCCAGAAATGACTAAGCGTCTTGCCAGAGAATTCGTGGTCATGGGGGCGTGGCTAGAAAGCCTATCAATATGCACACACCACCCTTACACAGACCACTTGTCAAAAGCATGAGCTAAGCTCACTCACTGAGACTTCTCTTTTGCATCAGACATTTTTCAAGTGCAGTAGAAAAAGTCACACAGAAACATCACCATAGTTAGGCTCTGGTCTGCCTGTTATCTCATCTCAAATGAATAAGGCACAATAAGGTAGTAAAAGTACTCTTTTTTTTTTTTTTTTGAGTCATTTAGCAAGCATTTCTTGAGAACCTTCAGAATTTCATGTCTAATATTATTGGGAATAAAAAAATAAGAAATACAGATATAAATGCAAAGAGTGCACTAAAATGTCTTACCTTTATTTTCAAAAAGTTATTCCTAAACCTGAATATATAATAACAACCCAACAGAATGGTTGGCACCTCAAGACCCAGTTTCCATTGCAAAAGTCCATTCTTCCCTATGTTCCTATTCACTGACCCTACCTAATGCTGGTCCCTCTCATCTGCATTATCTCATTTTGCAGATTTATCTGCATTACTTTTATATATAGATATTTCATATCTTACATTCCTTCCTTATACTGACATAGGAATTGACAGACCATACGTAGATGGCAAGCTTTTGAGGGAGTGGTGGCTATGTCTTGCCCATGTCAACCTCACTCCTTACTCTTTTTATGTATTCCGAAGGTCCTCAAGAAATATTTGTTAAGTGGATCAGTAAAAATGGATACGGGATTCATGCTGCCTGTCTTGCTTTTTAGAGCCCATCCATCTTCATTCACTATGATCAGCTTACATCAGACACAACCTACATACTTAGTGGGGTCTCCAGAACAGCTGGTGAAGCAAATGGTAAGTAAGCAATTTCTATTGGTAATCGATATTGCACCTCCCCTCCTTGAAGAGAAGCAGCTATTCTGCATCTTCACAATCAACATTTGCAAAACCTTTCCCAGTTCTTCAAAGCTTTGGTCTCATTCCTCTCTTACCACTGGAGTAGATAGAGAGTTGTTCCCACTTTACTATTGGAAAAACACAAGTGGTGACTGGCCTGCCTACCTAGTAACTTGTACTAGATATTCCTGTTTACACCTAGCTCTCTCCTTCCCCCACTCTGCTGTCCTCCCCAGGAGACTGACCTGCACAGCTACTATCAACAGCTCACCTATTCTCCAGCTCTCTCTGAGACCCTGTAGCACTCCTTGTTGATTCCCCAGAACCCTATCCTTACCTTTGTGAATAATCTTTCTACTAAGTGTTCTTCAATTGCTCATNGTAGACATACAATCTGTCTTGCTGGGATCCTGAGTGCTATATAGTAGTCTTGATCCCACCTGCTAACTCTTGCTCCATTCTTTGGGCTCCAACTCTAAACATTCTCTGGTCCTGATACCAAATTAGAAGAAAGAGCATCTTCACATTACACCCCACAACGTCTACTAATGGCTACATGTAAGGGANTGCCACGGGATCAAAAGCTCCTGGGATCAAGGCTGCTCCACTGCTAGTGAGCTCAGACGTCGGTACCTGCAGACAGCTGGAGCTTTCTCTCAGTAAACAAGCCGGCTCCAGCTGCAGAGACATTAGTGGAAGCCAGACAATGCAATGACTCATCAGAGAGGCTGAAGTCACTTGACCCCCCTGTGAGTCAGACAGACTCTGTTGTCAACAAAGCACTGATCTGAATAAAAACCAACCCAGTCCTTGGCCTCATCTGAGTCCCTGGCAATCAAGGAGTTAAAAGACCCTGGGAGTAAGAGCTTGTGGAATCCACCCCTGAAGTATCCTGTCCTTCAAGTCCTCCAAGCTACCTTTGATATCCCTCTCCTTTTCTCCTCACCTACAAAAAAAGGCTATTTCTGCAAATGAATCAGATAGAGGCTCACAAGAGCTGCTTTTCTGAGATAACGAGCAGAGGCCTGCAGCCAGCCAGCCACTTTGCTTTAATCGTTTTCTGGTGCTTGGTATCCACACCTCCAAAGCTTTGCTGCTCCCATCTTTCAAATTTTAGCTCTNACAGGAAACTCAATTTGTGAGGCAGGCACCCTCAGCTGACTTTTCATACANTCTCATCCCTAGTTCCTTCCTCTCTCGGCTGAGCCTCCTTCAGCTTTTGCAAATTTAACACTCTTGCCACCGACCTGGCCTTGCAAGCTTTGGAGTTGAAGAGTCACATGATTTGGTGAGCATAACATGCTCAGTGAGATAACNTTGAGTATATACCAGGTGTCCATCATATACTGCAGCCTTTGCTTAGCCATTGAATTGTCTTAATAACCATAGCGGACAGCATATATGTGTATGTTTTACAGATGAGGACGGGCTCAGAAAAGGACAGGCTACAGTCATANGGTTAATGGTGAAAAGGAATTTGAATTCAGCTTTACCTAGCTCTCAATTCCATACACTTAACAATTATTCCACTTCTGNGTACATTTAGTCATTTAAGTTTCCATTATCTACAACTCTAGATAGAAACCCTCAGCACAAAGCAATACACCCCATTATTTTTGGCACTTAAGTTTAGCACTTGGTTACTGAGTTTTGATTCTATTCATTTGATTGCTGTGCAGGATACCAGGGGCACAAAGTGGGAATCTCTCTTCTTCCAGAAAGCCCCCATCCTAATTAGAGGAGAAGCCAGTCAACTTCTTTTAAGGCAACTGGATTCCTTTGGACCATGGGATCATATAAAATATTTAATCAGCATTGAAGCTGAAGGACTTCTGCTTCTTACTCTACAGCTATAACTAAGACCCAAACAGGTGAACAGTTATAGGTATACTTCAGGAAACATTGGGAAAGCAAAGAGGTCAGTACAGTAGGCCTGACCAGAGCTTGAGGGTAAAAAAGTTTGAAGCAGAAACTATTTCCAGAAGTCCAGACCATAAAGTCAGTACTCCTCATAGGACCATAAAGTCAGTACTCCTCATAGCAGGACTCATTCATTAAACAAACATTTTATGAACACGTATGAGCTATAAATGGTGCAAAGGGAAGAAAGTCTAATGAGTAGAAAGACAAGCAAGTCAACATTTACAGCTCAACAGGAAAAAAATCATAGCAGCTGATAAGTTTCTCCACCGGCACAGCACTCAGAGTCAGGCCAAGTGAGGAAAGNCCAGGTTTAATTGACAAACTTTCCAGGGTGATTCCCCGGCCCCACAGACAGGAGACCGAGGGCGAGAGAAGAGGGAAGAGAGCGTCTAGTCTCNGGGATGCTGCTTAAATAGGCTGAGGGAGTGGTCTTGGCCTCTCTGGGGAGGAGCGGTGTTTTGGCGGGCTCTGAAGGGGCGGGTTCAGCCGCTTGCGGCCCAGTGCCAGCCTGCTACATGGGCTGCACACCAGCCAGGAGTCCCAGCCGCTCGAGGTGTGAGTGGTGCTGGGGGTGGAGCCTGAGCCACACAGGAAGCTGCATCCAGAAGGCCCCCTGGGTAGAAAGCAGCTCTGACAGTAGCCTGGCGGCTAGGAATTGTCTGCCAAGAGCGGGACACCAGGGGCTAAGGTGGAGCTCCTACCAAACAGCAGCAGCTATAACAGACCATGAGAAGATGAGAAGAGAATGTCATGAATAGGGGGAGTATGGAAAGATGAGGGTGTAACAGAAAGGAAATGGTAGTTCAAGTGGGAATTAGCCAAGGAAGACAGTTAGGAAGAAAATGCCAGGAAAAAAAAGACATGTTTTTTGTTTCTTTTTGTTATTGTTGTCATTTTGTTTTTTATTTTACCTCCATACACAGGANTGGAGGTAAAAGAGCCTCAAGAGTCTGGGTGGGAACCAATGAACACAAGCCTAAGTTTCTACCATTAAAGTCAGCCAGAACCTTATCCTTTGTAATTTAATATTTTTAAATAATACAATCATGGTAGCAAATAAACTATGTAAAAGGAAATGCATTGAAAACCATATTCCCATGTCCATCCCCAGCCTCACACCCCATACTCCCATCCTCAAGCCTTAGGTAACTACAAATAGTGCTTTGCTTTTCCCTCCTGATTGGGAGGACCAAGGCTCCACTTGTGCACGCCCATAACTAAAGCTTTTCTGAAGATCCATGCAGTCTTCAGCGTTGTGTTGCTTGGGGAAAGCAAATTATGTATTCTAATATTTTAAAAGAATGATTTTCTTGGATCGCTAGCTATTGTTGTTTGGTAGTCTTCATGAATGGAATGCCTCTTGAATACATTACATTACCATTTTATAAACAAAGAAATGAAACTTGGAAAGGTCAAGTAACTACTTACTTATCTATTTCTGAGAAGCAGTCCTACCATTCACCTGATGACTAAAGCTAGAAACCAAGTCTCTCTCTCTGTTTATATCCAGTCAATCACCAACTCTTTCTGATTCATAGTCCTTACTTTTCAAACCCATCCTCTTCTCTTCACCTCCATCACCAGCCCCTTCTGTGGCTCCTACTATCCTTCATCTGGTCAATATTACTTACTTTCTAGGTCTCTCTCTCTCTCTCTCTCTCTCTCTCTCTCTCTCTCTCTCTCTCTCTCTCTCTCTCTCTCTCTCTCTCTCTCTCTCTCTCTCTCTCTCTCTCNCTCTCTCTCTCTCTCTCTCTCTCTCTCTCTCTCTCTCTCTCTCTCTCTCTCTCTCTCTCTCTCTCTCTCTCTCTCTCTCTCTCTCTCTCTCTCCAGGCTGATGTTACTTCTAATCTGTTCTTCATTCTGATGCTGGAATGATTTAATACATAAACTTTGGGTGTCTTTCTGCCTCAAAACTCTTCATGGCTCAGTTTCTGAGTATATAAAGCTGACATGTTTGCATGGCTGAGCCCCAATCACATTCCTAACCTCCGATCACAAACAACNCCACAAAACAAAACAAAAATCAATTTTCTAAAATTCTCCAGCTCTTTCACGCTCTGGGTCTTTGCCAAGCCAATTTGTCCTGAATCCTTCTTAGCTAACTGCTTGTCCTCCAGCTCTTGGACTGCATTTTCTGGAAGCCCTTCTTGTCTCCCCCAAGTGGAGACAGGCCCTTCTCTCCTGTAAATTGCTTACATCTCATACGTTTAAATGTCTGATACTGTCCACTTAAATGTCTGTTCCCTAAAATTCATGTATTGGAAACTTTTATTTCCAAAGTCATATGTCAGTGAAAGGTGCTTGGTAGAGCCCTTGTGCCTGAATTAATCCATTCACAGCCTAATGAGTTATCAAGAAAGGGGCTTTATTATAAAACAAGCCTCTAACATACCTGTTCTTTCTTGATGTCATGCCCCGCATTACAACTCCAGAACTGCAGGGTACTGTATCAAGAAGACCAAGCACAGACTCTCAAACTTGACCTTCACAGCTTCTAGAACTGTGACAAATCAATTTGTTTTCTTGATAAAGGACCCAAGAAGAAATGTTCTGTTATAGCAACAGGAAATATAAAGACAACATCCATACTCCAACAGTCAGCTCTGTATCTAATGGTTTGTGTGTATTTCTCTACCCTAAACTTCATATTCTTTCAAAGTGAAAACTGCTTCCCTTCTAATTTCAGGTCCTCAGTCCTTAGAATGGTGCCTGTGACGTGATAAGTCTTCAACGTGTGCTTCTGAGTATTCACTACATAAATGATTCCAAATCCTAATCTCTTCTCATTCATTTTTCCAGGTGGTCTCTCTAGATACAGTATTACCATGGGTACAGTTCTGCAAGACACATAAATTTGAAGAGAATTATTTGTATTATGAGGACATGGTCTAATCTCAATAGAAATTAAGAAAGCTCCTGGCAGAGACCATAACAGAAAATTACAACCAATCAAAACACAGAGTTGTGGAGCCTGTCCCAACTGATCTNCAGCACAACTCTTGCACTTAAGGCTCATGGATCATTTCAAAAGAAGAGGCAGAAAGATTGCAAGACCCAGAGAAACACAGAGTCAGGAGTTACATCCATAAATTCTCACCAACATGACTGCCTAACTATGAGCTGAACAAGGACTACACTAATAGACAAGCTCACACCGACAGGGAAGTCCACTAGACCTCAACCTTCCACGAAACACTACAGATAACTGAGAGCTGGAGAAACACAATTCCCNAGGGAAAAGCACACCAGTTGATTATCCAGATGGTCAGCCCTGAAAACATACACATACGAGTAACATTATAGAGGCTAAGCATGCTGGATTTAGGTATTTAGAAACACACACACACACCACACACACACACACACACACACACACACT
>LZPO01044687.1:91567-109267 GCA_001675575.1 Neotoma lepida
CGTCTTTGCTAACTAGAACCAGTTTCTTCAACCCTCCGACATGGACTCAAGACCGGCCACTCTCCAAGACCTTCCACTGGGAGTGCTGAGGCATTCAGCTTCATGGACTGTGTAGTTGCCAGGTTCTCTGCCCCCACCCNACCCCCAGCAGACAGACAGACACTGCTGGGCTATCCAGCCCCTACTGTGTAAGCCAATCTAATAATCGACTTTTTACAACATATGATCATTTCACTGTTTCCGTTTTTCTAGAGAACACTGACTGATAGAGTCATCCTCAACAAAACAAAGTCAGAGGCACACAAAGCTGAATTGAGAACATACTACAAAGCTAGACTAACCAGCATAGCATGGTACTGGCATAGAACGATACACAGACCGGTGGGATGAAGTATAGAACTCCTAATTTTATTGCAGGCTATTCCATGTTATCAAATTGCCATAATGCACATCATAAATATGTATAATATCTCTATTTTTAAAGAAGAAATGACTTCCATCTTGGCAGGAATCATGCAGATATGTCAGCTTGGACCCTCACACATTGTTTTTGTTTCTTACATCACTCTAGCTTTAAGTTTCTTCCTTTCTTACTGGCATTCCCCCATCACTCTACCTTCTAAAATCTTCTAAAAGTGTGGAGCAAAGAGATGCCTGCTTCCAAGTTCGCACCATTAGAGGCTGAGTGAAACACGCTGCTGTATCCATGTACAGGGAAGGNAGAAAGGGAGGCCAGGGGAGAGTGGGCAGAGCATTCGGANAATCGAGAGAAATGCAGACCAAGTAGGAGAATTGTCCTCATACCTAAAGGAATCAGAAATGCTGTTCAAATGAAACTGTCTTGAGTTTTCCCCTTCCTCCAGGAATGGTAAGGACACCACAGAACTTAAGTGTGATTTCTAGTGCCATCTACTGGGACACATGGGAAACAGCTGAGACTCGAGTTGCAGAAAGNAGGAGGCAGGAACCAATTAGTTCAATCTTCTGCCACTTTAAGGAGGCAGCTTTTCCTGAGACTGCCTCCTTCTNTGTCTGTTCTAACAGGGATTTGAGACTCCTATGAAATGGTCTAACCTTATTCTATGCTATCTCATGTCTATATGGTTCGAGGACCCATCCGTGTAAGTTGGCAGTTACCCTACTGTCTGCAGAAGCTGTTGTCTTCCCTGTACACACATCCTTCACGGAAGGGCATGGGATAGCCTCTCAAAACAGAACAAAACAAAACAAAACAACAAAAACCTCTAATAAATAGGAAAAGGGGACACTCAACTTACCAATCCTATTTCTTACTGACTATTTAACAAATATGTACAAACCAAGCCACAAGAGAGAAACTGGACTAATAGTGGTTTGCTAGAAGCCTGGAGCTCCATTAAGCAGACCCCAAGATACGCACTCACTGTTCTGTTACAGTGGGGCAGGAAGCTGCTTGCTTCACAGNGGAAATCACCCTCTGCAGCANGCTCACATCCTCAGCTGACTCAAAGGACATCTACTCAGNGCAAAGAACGGAGGAATGGGCTAGGATATAGTGAGACAAAAACAATCACCAATTACCAAGCGATGGCTGAACTTGTACCTTAGAACCACGCTACTGACCACTGATGGCGACTTGTTCTTGTTTCCAGAGTATGCCCAATCCGCTGGTTCCCAAAGTATGCCCANTNTGGGATGGAGTCTTCAACTTCAGTGACCTTTAAATCTGCCCAGATNATTAGTTTCCTAGGGCTGCTCTAACATGCTACTTCAAGCTTAGAGGAACTCAAACAACATTATCTTACAGTCCTGTGTCTTAGTTAGGGTTTCTATTGCTGTGAAGAGACACCATGACCATGCCAACTCTTATAAAGAAATCATTTAATTGGGGTGGCTTACAGTTCAAGCGGTTCAGTCCATTATCGTCATGGTAGGACATGGCAGCATGCAGGCCGACATGGTGCTGGAGACGTAGCTCAGTGTTCTACATCTTGCTTGGGCAACAGGAAGTGAACTGAGACACTGGGAGTGGCTTAAGCATATATGAGACCTCAAAGCCCATCCCCACAGTGACACACTTCNTCCAACAAGGCCATCCCTCTAATAGTNCCACTCGCTATGAGATTATGGGGGCCCATTACATTCCAACTACCACAACTGTAGTAGTGGTAGTTGGCCAAAATGTAGCCAAAAATGGATCTCATTGGCTAAAACTGAGTTGTTGGCAATTTCAGCAATGCTGGAGAGTGCAGGGCAGAGAGCCTCATTCCTGGAAATACCTGGCTAGTTTTTGTACATTTCCTAGCTTCTACAGGACAACTGTATTCCTTGGCTAGTGGCCTCCTTCCATCTCCAAGGCTAGCAATGACCAGCGGTGTCTTCCTCACCTTGTTTCACTTTGATACTGACACTTCTGCCTCCTTCTGCCATGTAAATAACCTCATTGGTTATTGGACCCCCCCTCAATAATCCAAAATATCACCATAGTTTAAAATCAGCTGATTATCAAGGCCACCTGCTACATCAGTTCCCCATCACAGTGGGCTGGACCCTATGCACAGATTGCAGGCATTTTTGGAGAAGCGTTATTCTGCTTACTATGCCAAGTGAATCCAACGTGCAGTACGAGTAAGAACTGTTTCTATACCCATACAAGACACACTAGGGAAGTCACCCAGTTAGCAAGTTGAGGCATGACAGGTTGGCACAATGAAATTGGTGCAGGTGCAGGATAAGAGGCAATAGTCAACTTTAACCACTTTACATTGCTGCAGAACTTGTTTGGTAGGGACCAAGGTATCACATTGTATTCTCACCTGTTCTGGAAAGTGAAAATTGTATACTCTCCCAGATTATGAGAACCATTGCATGCAACCATCACCATTCTAGAACACTTGAGTTGAAACAAGGTAACTTTTCAGTTTGGACTCCAAGCTTTCAGCTTGCTCTTTGCNATACGCTCAGCNGTGGGGCGGATACCAGACTCTCTCTGGCATTCTGCATTGCTATAGGCTATCTCTTAGGTGGAAGATGAAACTTTCTGGCACACAGGTTAAATTTCTTCAAAATGGTTTTTGATTGGCTGACACTTTAATACACACCAGCTTACCCCATACACATACTTGGATTTTCTGGCTCATGGTAAAGACATAGCCTTTACCATGGGGATACCTTTACAATGGGGATACCTTTCCAGCAATCCACAGGGCTCCATAACCATGAGGGCCTTTGCATGGGGTGTTTCTTCTCTGGTTTGCCTATGTTCTTCCCCTAGCATTTATTTTATATCTGACTTCACAATTTGTTAATGGCCTTAAGTCCACAACTCTCCTTTCCCAGCACCTTCTAGGCCCAAAGTCAGGCAGAATTCTTATAAAGGGGGAAGGCTCCTAAGGCCCCACCCCTTCCCAAGGAGCTATAGTTAACATTTGTGGGAGTGGAGCTAATACTCTACAGTGGAGTGGCGTAACCACTGGTGTTGCCCAAGTAAATAACCCCCACCTACTGTCATGCAAGCAACACTAATTAAATGTAGTGGTCTACCAAGAAAAATGAAATTTTTGTGAGGAAAAAGGCTTGTTGAGAAGGGGAAGATGAGAGAATGGGGTAGGAAAATATAATCAAAGTACATTACGTGTGTGTGTGTGTGTGTGTGTGTATGGAATTATAAAAGAACCAAGTTTTGAAAAATTCTCATAGAATCATTTGCCTGACACTAATGCAAAAGTAAATCATTCTTTAGTGGGGAAGATGGGACACAGGAAGTGACTGTGTATGTAAAACCTCTGCAAAAGCTAGTGAGTGCCCCAGGAGTCAGATGAGGGACTGGGTGAAAGGCCAGCAGCTGGAGAACATACTGGTCTTCATTGGTACAAATTTCCTTTGTACAGGAAATGAAGCTGGAAACTGCTCTTATTTCAGTTACTATAAAAATACTTGAAATAGACCAACTTTTAAGGAAAAAAAAAACGGTTTATTGGCTTAGCGTGGAGGTTCCAGGCTGAGTGGACAGACCCATTGTCTTTGGGCCTGCAATGAAGCAGGGCATCATGGAGGGACGATAAGGCAGGATGAGTGCTTCACTTGACAGCTGCCAAAAAGCAAAGAGAAAGGCCAGTGTCCCTACAGCCCTTCCAGGGCATAGTGGTGACCTAACTTCCTCCACAAAGCCCCTCCTTAAAGTTCCTCCGTTTTCCGAAGGGGCCATAGGGGCTNGGGAGTCAGCTTTCAACATATGACCTTTGGGAAGACACTGAAGACCCATAGTAGCNCACCGCCTGACTGAGACTTCCGCCCTTGGTCTTCCCTCAGTCTCCAGAAGCAGATGACCAATCCTGCTCTTCTTCCATAANCCCACTTTTTTTAATAATCATCCCAGGGGCTGCCTCCCATCCCAAAAGATGGGAGGCATGTAGCTGAGTATGAAACCAAGAAAAACATGAGGTCTAAAAGAACTGTGCATCATACTCCAGCAGCCCATGAGTTCAAGTCAGTTTGGGCAGAAAGCTGAGAGGGCTGTCTGGCCCCACTGATCACACAATTTTCACAGTTTTCAGCATATCTGACAGGACATAGGTGTCATCCCAAGCCTGCCCAGGCTTCCTCAGGGTCCGCTCCAAAGCCTGGGCCATTTCCAGGAGTTCTGGTGTAGCAAGTTTCTGCTCTGGTTGCAGCTGACAAAACAGGATCTCGTTCACTTCGCCCTCAATTCGCCGGACATACAGGAGAGGGAAGGCTGCCTTGAGTCCAGCCAGCACCGAGTCTTTTAACTCCTGGTCACGACACACAAGGTTAAGGATAAAGATCCCTGTAGAGTAGGAAACAAAGAGTAGAATGACCACAGATCCAGAGACATGCGTAAGAAGAATACAAATTTCTGTTAACAGGGAGGCTGGTGAATGAAGAAAGTAAGTAGAGAGCTTGCAGAGAACACAGCACACAAAAGCATAAAGACTATGCAATTGTGACTATGTGACACATAAAAAACTTTAGCCTTACTCTTTGATTTTCCCATAGTATTACTTTAATACTCTCCAGGCCTAAGAAATCCTTTAATAAAAAAGTAATTAATATCCTCCACAAAAGACGAATTTATCAATTCCCCAAGGATGTTGTTATATTCTTTACACACACACCATATGGGTATTTACTAGCCAGTGAGAAGGCCAAGGTTGTCTGACTTCTGGCAATCAAGGTTCCAATTAACCCAGTCAGTCACCAGAGGACTTTAAAAATGCAAAATATCTGGGGGGTTGTGGACACAGGTTTCAAGTGACAAAGAACTGGACCTCCAACTCTGAGGGTCAGCGTGGCAACTCTCTCAACCTAAGTTTCCTCATCTGTAAATGGACTTCTATGAATATTAAGTAACACACTGCCAAGTCCAGGGCATCTGGAAACCATTCAAGTGGTAGCTAGAGTCACCAAGCTGCTTCAATGTATTACTATGACCACACTGTAAACCGGTTGGCATGGTTGACAAAAGCTGAACACCTTCATAAACCATGAGCAGTTACAGGCCTATGTACCTATTCAAGACACCTGCAAACAAAATTACCATATAAATATCACACACTAAGACTACTACTGGTAACACTACTTATGTCACCCTCAAATACTAGTGCTGGACAAACGAATTGTAGCACAGTCACATGATACCAGCAGCAGTAAAAATGGACAATATAAACACAACACCGTGGTTGAATCTTACAAACATCAGGTTGAGTGAAAGAAAGCAGACACTTAAAAGAGTCTAACACATGTCACTCCATCTGTAGCAAGAAACAAACAGGCAAAACTAAGCTGTGATGACAATTAGTTTAAAGCTTACCCTTTAGTGGAGGAAGAGTTACTGAGGAAGTAAGAGGTGAACTTCCAGGATGCTGGAAATAGTGTTTGGTGCTGGTAGATAGTCAATTCGGGAAAACTAAGCAAACTACACACTTACATGCAATTTTTATTAAAGAATAATTTTGTGCCGGGTGGTGGTGGCACACANCTTTAATCCCAGCACTTGGGAGGCAGAGACAGGAGGATCTCTATGAATTCAAGGCCAGCCTGGTCTACAGAGTGAGTTCCAGGACAGAGAAATCCTGTCTTGAAAAACCAAAAAAGAATCATTTTGGTTTTTTATTTTTTAATTATGTATCTGTATGATGTGGGGGGACTGCATGCTGTCATGCAGGCACCCAGAGTCTAGAAGAGGGCCTTGGATCCCCTGCAGCTGGAACTGGCGGCAGTTGTGTGGGTGCCAGGAACTGAACTCGAGTCCTCTGCAATAGCAGCAAAGGCTCTGGGCTCACTCTCCAGCCCAGGTAACTTGTTCTCAAAGGCCCTTCCCTCTTTCCTTTCCAACCTCCAGGGTTTCTCACCTTCACGAGATAGGATGCTTTTGACCTTCTGCAGGAAAAGTTGGTCCACAAATGCTGGGGGAGGACAACTCATTCCCAGAGTTGGATCCTTACTGTCCACATCAAACATGATCACATCATAGTGAGGTCGTGCTGCCAAAGAGGAGACAGTGAGTCCTTGTCTTTGCAGGATAAGATGACATCATTTACCTTTCCACATACACACCTGCTCTGAAAGCTGCTGTGGGCAACTAAGCCTGAAAGATGACCAAGTGAGTACCTTGCCTATTAAAGACTCAAATGTCACGGTTTAGAGCATTCTCATCAAAGTTCAAACTAGCCTACAGTACGGATGACCATTCATCCACATTTAGAAGTGCCTTCCAAAGGCACACATTAACAGGCTCATTCTAGCATGAAGGATACATGCTATGCGTGTGGTTTTTAATGCTGAAGAAATGAGCATCACCTTGGGAAGTTTCCACAGACTTGGAGACTAATGTCAAACCCCAGGATGGTGGCAAGAAGATGTGAGAGGAGATGGGAAGCCTGTGGTATTTTCTGCCAGCTCCCAGGTAATTCTAAAGCAGAATCAAGTCATCTGGCCAGAGCAGCTAACTAGGCTAAGGCTGACCAAGCATACACTAAGTTTAACCAGCATCACCAGGATCCTATAGATGAAGTTGAAGGATAACGGGAGATGTAGNGAGTCTAGTGTTTTCCAGGAAAGTAATGTGTACTTTATCCTATGTCTAAGGTACAGAGTGAAGGAAACCCTGCAGTAGTGCTTCTCAGCCTCACTCTGCTGACATTTTGGATAAAAGATTTTCTGTCATCGATGACAGTAACATTCCCTCCAATTTGTGATAACCAAAACCATCTTTGCAGACCTTGCCAAATGTCCAAGGCTGGAAGTCACTGACTTGTGCAAACATAGTTTTACTCTGTTTCTGACTTCACCTACAGCTGAATGGTTTATTTAAAAAAAAAAAAATCAACATATGCCCTATCTTTTCTTCCTTTTCTCCTCACCAGCTACAGACTCCAGCTTCACTGGAGTGGTGGGAAGAGGAAAGGTCAGAGGGGAGACTACTGTCTGTTTTATTAGTTGCTACACCCCAGCAAAACTGAATCCATAGCTATATGAAGACACAGATGGAAGATGACAGGATGTGGATGGCCCCTCAGAGAGATGAACTCCAGAGACCCCTGCAGGCCTGGCAACCTGGGACTAACAACGTTCCATAACTACCACTCCTCCAAATGCTCTCAGACAGTACCTTCTCCTTCTGCCAGGCTGGTAATGTAGTCCAGGCCATCTGCAATGTGAACCTTCATCCGGTCACTCTGTGAGAAGCCAAACCACTGGGTGGCCACTTCCAACATGGAGGGGTCAATCTCAACAGCATCGACACAAGACTTGGGGAAATGATCATGAAGGAAGAGGGGGAGGCTACCCCCACCCAGGCCCACCACCAATAATGTCAGTGGAGTCTCTGTAATAAAAGAAGAGAATATCATTTTGCAATCTGCTCACTGGAAAGTCTGTACAGGGAGAACAAAAAAGGGAGTTGAAGTTGTTGTTCTGCCAGTGATAGACATTTAAGGATCTAGAAACTGAGAAGTTTTGATCTTTCAGCTTTGGCTTCATGTTGGCTAGATCCAGATAATGAACCATGCACTACATTATGGCCTCTTACAAACTCCAATATAACTGGCTGACATGCTACAAGAATTCCTTAAGAGTTATTGGATCTACGCCAATCCTNGGAAATAGAGGCACAATCTTATTCATAATTACAAAGTAGTATGAACACAACATCCCTCGCCTGCTCTTAACTCAGAGGGCCCTAACTACCTTTTCAGACACCCCAACAAAACAAGCACGGAAAACAAAGACCCAAGTCCTAGTCCTAAGCAGAGAACCACAGTAACCACAAGAGTACTAAAGGAAGCAAACAAACAAACAAACAAACCACCAAAAACGGCTATACCCCGAGATAACTAAAGCAGANTTAGGGAGTTCAGATGAAGACATTTGGGAGTGAACACATTGAGCTGCTTATGACACTTGGGAGTGAACACATCGAGCTGCTTATTAGTGCAAAGTTGTCATTTTAACTGTAATAAGAATTGTATTTTGTGCTCAAATAAGACAATACTGAATTACTCAGAGGNATTGAAGATGTGATAAATGTACCATCCAGCTAACATGACTATATACACATGTGAGAATTTATAAATAAATTAAAATTTTATGGATAACTTAAAATTTGTGTGCTTCATATACCTTGCTGTATATATTTTATACCTTAATTTTAAAGCAAAATAAACAGAAGAAAACAAAACTTATACCCCAANACAGGCAGCTATTTCAAGATGGCAGGCTGTTTGAGACAAGTTACCTACAAGCTCATTAACGGAGACCGTAGTCCAGATGAGGGAGGATAGGAACCCATGTACATCTACCTGTCAGTCTGTAGTAACCGTGTAAGCTACATGGTACTGTGCTCACCTCTGCAGGCTTACAGACTCTGACTAAAAAAGGCAGTGGCATCTCTTACCTAAGAGCAGCTCTGGGTTTCTCAGCAGGGCAAGGCCAGCAATCATGGCTTTATGGTGTTCACAACAGAGGTAACTCTTATCGATGGACTGCCCTGGGGCAGGAGGGAAGTCCTCAGAAGTATTAGCAGGTCGCTGTTTCTTCCTGTCCTTTTTCCGTTTCTTCTGGGCTAAAGGAGAGAGTCACACTACTGAAGTCCTATGCTTCTTACGCTAGCCCTTGGAAATTAAGGGTTACCAGCAGTATGCTGCAACAGCTTTAAACAGCTCGGAAGAACCAACTGCTAAATAAGCAATTTGCTGCAGATTGGTTGACATCATATAGATGGCCTGAAATTGACCAATGAGGGAATATTTATACCACAGAAATTGGCAAATTCTACAAACCAGACCGTCCTCACAAAGTCATGGTTGTTTTAACATTCACCATATACTGCTGAATACCAGAGGGCCAGAAAAGGTACACAGCAAAAGCACATTTAAAACCTGGAAATATTAACCAAAGGGCCTCAAGGCCCTCTCTCTGAGAATGTAAAACCCATTACAGGAGGAAAGTGTACTCATTATTCTTTTACAGAAGTGTAAAGTCACTACTGCTTCCTCAGCACCACTTACTATACCAANACCTGTTACTCTGAGCTCCTCTCATAACTCAGGCTCTCAATTCTTTGCCCATGAAAAAACTGAGCATCTTGGGTATTCAGTGAAGTACACAGTTAACAGGTGGTGCAAGTAATACAAGAATCTAGGACTACTCGTATCCCATACCTATCATTTTCCTACTATGTCTCTTGATAAGGAAATCATAGAGGGTAGAAACTCTGAAAGATCACTCCACTTTGCCTACTCCCTCGACGTCATCCTAAATGGATGGCTCTGAATTTTCACAGGAATCTGCACTTCCTAGAAGCATCAGAACTGATGTGTAGCTATGGAGTACTTTTCAGATGTTAATCTCTTCTGAATAATCGCTACTGTGTGGTCATCCATACTCCATGATGGATACTACTCCCAGGGGAAGAAAAGTTTACCAAGAAGGCAAGAAACTTGATAATGTTGGGCAGTGGTGGTGCACACCTTTGATCCCAGCACTCAGAGGCAGAAGCACGTGGATCTCTGTGAGTTCAAGGCCAGCCTGGTCTACAGAGCAAGTTCCAGGACAGCTGGGGCTACACAGAGAAACCCTGTCTCACAACAACAACAACAACAACAAAAAAAAAAAAAAAAAAAAAAAAAAAAACCAGAAACTTGACAATGTGGAAAAGCCTGCAACTCAAACTGGAAAGAGCAAACTTTTTTCTTCAGCCATTTGACAGAGGTGTGAAATGAGATTAAAGGAACCTGCAGCCTGAATTACTAGATGAGAGGGTAGGAGCCCACAAGCATGGAGAATGCTCCCAAGGAAATCATTCTGAGAATACTGGACAGGGCGAACCTGTGACTTCAGGAGTCTGACTTCTCCCTCCAACTTCTCCCAGATTTGAGTGAGGACAGCATGGTCAAATAAGAGCAATGACGGGGAATTGAGACACCCAATTTCAGATTTCTGTGACCAAAGGGAAGTTATACTGGAGAGGGGGACGGCAACATTTACTTTTGCATCTAGACTAGTCTCATTCTGTAGTCCTGTCTGGTCTGGAAACTGCTTTGTAGGTCAAGCTGGCCTACAATGATTCTGCCTTCTAAGTACTAGGACTAACACAATGCACCACCAAATCTAGCCTTAGTTTTCACTCTAAATGTATGATTTTAAATTAGTCACAATAATACAAACGTATATAGCCAGGAAGCAGGGGTAGGTAAAACAAACTAGTGATTTCTCCTCAGTGAGATTTCTATGATCACCTTGAGACATACTTCAGAGTGACCCTCAGTAGTTAAGAACACGGGCTGCTCTTATAAAGGAATGGAGTTCAGGTTCCAGCTCCCACACCAGACAGCTCATGGCTGCAAGTAACTCTAGCTCCAGAAGATCTAATGCTCTCTTAGGGCCTCCACAGGCATATATCACATACACACACCAGGCAGACATACAGACAGATACACACACTCACAATTTTTTTTACTTAAAAAATAAAATAAATCTTAAAAAAAAGAAAATGAGTGAACCTAAGAGAGGTCTGGATCTCACTGGCCAACACTGTAAATATCAGACAGCTATGGGCACATTAATTAAAATATAAATTAATTAAAATTAAAATTCAAACCAGTGTGGCNGCTTATGCCTGTAATCCCAGTTTAAGAGAATGAGGCAGGGAGACTGCTGAAAGAGTGAGACTATCTCGAAAAATAAAATACATAAATAAGTAAAAATCAATTTCTAAAAGAAATCAGTCACACCAACCGTATTCCATGTGCTCTGCAGCCATTTCTAGTTGGGGGCTAGCCTATGAGAATGGAAGCTCAGAAACTATTTTCTTCATTGCACACAGTTCCACCGAACAGTGCTGGACTAGATGGCAGCTAAGGCACCCAACTCTAAATCCCTCTGAAGCAGGCAACTGTGGAGCANGCTATGAAGGAGGGCAGGGCTAGCTCCAAGCATCCCTCATGTTTCTGGCTCATCTCCAGAGGGGCACACAGGGATGCATATGCAGCACCTTAGAAAACGGATTCCCTTTAAACTGAGGCACTAAAGCCATGATCAAGCTTATTCGGCTTTGCTACCTCTACTCATCATTTCAGAGCTAGGCTTTGCTCAAGATGTGAGCAAACACTTCTGTTTGCTTATCTCCACCAATGCCCTGCCCAGATGGTGGGAAAGGAGAGCCCAAAGAGCCCTGTGCCTCCGATTACAAAGATCTAGCTCTGTTCTCCATCTTTAGCCAAGCCCTAGGTTCTTTTGAAGCACTCTAAATTGAATTTATCCAGACCCTCCTAGGTCCCACAATCACATCTGTGGTGTCTCACCTCTGTGAGACACATCCTTCAGCAGCCTGGCTTCCGACTGCACCACGTTCCTGTTGCTGAGGAAGATGAGCCGCCGAAAGTACCACCTATCTTCCCCTTGCACATCCTCGATAACATAGTCACCACTCAAGGCACTGTGGTCCTGATGCTGAACCGTCCGGACTCCAATGTCCCCACCCACAGACAGGAAGGGAACCTGCAGGAGCAGACAGAGATGTAGAAAGAAGAGGCACTCAATTAAGAAGTATGTGACACTATACACTGAGCTTTGGTTGAGCATGAGAACCTCCCGGTACCAAGGACAAGAACAGCTCCAAAGACTTGCCTTCCTAATCCAGTGCTCTCCTGGGCCTTTGGATAGAAACTAAAAGGTTTGATCCATTTTAGAAACTCGAATGAAGGGCTGGAGAGATAGCTCAGCAGTTAAGAGCACTGACTGCTCTTCCAGAGGACCCAGGTTCAAGTCCCAGCAACCACATGACAGCTCACAACTGTCAAACTCCAGTTCTAGCGGATCAGATATGCTCACACAGGCATACTTGCAGGCAAAACATCAATGCACATAAAATAAAAATAAATAGAAACTCAAATAAACCCACAAAGATTCCCTAACCACTAGACACCTGCACTTGGCGCTGCCCAAGAAAGATGGAAGATTTTCATCAGTAAGCACACAGATTCCCCACAGCCCAGGACATCAACAAACGAGCCAGGGCCATCAGGGAGGGGCTGTAATGTGTGAGAAGGAATCTGGACAAGAAGAGTAATGACAACAACCCTTCCTCTCCCCAACGTAGTATTATCTTTTGCCCATTTTCCCATATTTCAGGATGAGAGTATATTTCCCCCTGAACTTGTTCCCTTTGTTTTTTCTTAAAGACCTATCNATAATTTCTAGCCTTGCAGACTTGGGGATGAGAGCTCTCCAGACAATCTGGGCCTTCATGAAATAAACATCCCTAATTGATAACAATCCCGGAGTCTGTCAGGAAAATCAGAGTCCTCATCAGCACAGATCAGTCTGGTGTGCAGGACCATCNGCTAGGAACCCAAAACCCAGGATATGACTGTTTTAGATCCATCACTGCCACACCGACCCTTCAATACCTTGGCTTTCCTAAAGTCCAGTTCTTACAATAGACCTGTCAATTACTTGTGGTGACAGATGGCATAAGACAGATGTCAACTGGTAATACCATGTTTTGGCATAACTTTCAGTTTCCTTTCCAGCTGTGCAAACATCCAGAAGTGAGCTGTTTGGGTTCTCTTTTATACCCTCACACGATACTTCTGAGACACAAAACAACCAGGGAAGTCCATTTCAAATGTGGAAATGAGGGGCCGGAAAGATGGCTCCGTGGTTAAGAGCACTGGCTGCTCTTCTACAAGTCCTGGGTTCAATTCCCCGCACTTACAAAGAAGCCCAAAACTGTCTATAATAGTAGTGCCATGGGATCTGATGCTCTCTTCTGGTGTACAGACATGCACACAGAGAAAAAAACCCATATACATAGAATATATATCTATATACATACATATATATATAAATCTTTTTTTAAAAATGTGAAAAAGAAAAAAAAACAGCCCCCCCCAGACACAGATGCTATAGTATGCCTTCCTTTGTATGTGTGTGTGTGCGTGCGTGTGCGTGTGTTTCAAGATTTAAACCCAGGGCCTCATGCACAACAGGCAGGGGTTCTATTGCACCACTGACCTATAACCTTAGCCTCTAGAGTGGTCCCCCTTTCTCTCTCTGCCCAGGAACATTTAACTGTCACCTGACAATGACTCTNTAAACTATGGTCAGATTCTAGTCCTAGCTTTCTTCTTTAATTTTTTTTAAAATGTAATTTTATTTATTATTATTTTACATGCATTGGGGTTTTGCCTACATGTATGACTGTATGAAGGTGTAGGATCCCCTGGAACTAGAGTCACAGTTGTGAGCTGCCATGTGGGTGCTGGGAGTTGAACCTGGGTCCTCTGGAAGAGCAGCCAGTGCTCTTAACCATAGAGCCATCTCTCCAGCCCTTAACCAATTTTTTCTAAGTTAGCATACAAAGTAATGGGTTTCCTCATGGCGTCTCTATTCATTATACTGTCATTACACTTTGTTCTCCATTGTTTCCTCTCCCTGCTCCGGGCCTTTTGAAGGCTCCTTCTGCCTTCCTGGCTGCTGATGGAACTCCAGAAACCAGCAAAAGCTGCTGCCAAAGTTTTGGTACCTGCTGCTGGGGAGGCATCCCGGCCGGGGCCAGTTCCATGACTCTGGTTGACAGCTCTGCTTGAATGCTCTCCATGCCATCATACTGCTGGCCTCGATGAAGAGCCACTGTGACCAACCTCCTGAAACCTGCACTGGCTGCTAGCTGCTTCCGGCCCTCGTCCATGCCAAAGAGCCACTCAGTCTCTCGGCCCTGGGGTACTGGAAGAGAAAAAAATTGGTTACAGGGAGCCCTGGGGGCAAATGTTCAAGCTTCACAATGAATATGGTCCACATGGCCAAGGTAGTCCCTGCTGAGGCCCAGCTTCCTTCCTGTGACCACTGAGAGGTTATCAATTCCCAAAGCAGAGCAGCCCATCAGACAAGAAGCAGGACTAAGGGGGATACACACGTGTAGGTATGTCTTAGGGGTCGGGGGAGACAGGCAGATAGAAAACAAAATGCCGTTTTATCCATGCAGGCCTGATTCCAAGCTGTTTAACAATACAAATAATGGAATCCTCACAATGGCCCAAGATGAACATGGCATTATTGCCATTTTTACAAATGAGGAAAGAGAAGCACAGAACTTAAAATTGTTTGTCTGCGTTCACAAAGCTAGTGAGTGCAAAGCTCGGACTCAAACCCAGAGAGTCTGGCCCATCGCCATCCTCCTATCCACTCCACTACTCACTTCCACAGGTGGACGGTAAGGATTATGAAATACTNGGAAAGATGGCTCAGTTCTCAAGAAACCAAGTTTCCAACGTAAGTGCACCTTGCACTCATCTAGGATGCTCACGGTTCTGCACTTCTCCAACTCTTTTCATCCCTCCATCCTTCTGGTACCCTCACTGCTGTACACAGTAACAGCTGATATTCATACAGCACTTACCATAGGGCAAGCATCATTTCTAAGAGTTTACACTTCCCAACTACACAAGACAGTTACAATCCCACTTCACTTACAAGGAAAATTATCTGAGGAAAATAAGGCAAACGGGGAACAGTAACTTTTTCAGTGTCTTGCTACCTTGCACTGNCTCCTTTAAGTCTGCAGTGGCTTTCCTTCTGGATTCCAACAGGCTAGACAGAACTGGACCTAGATCTCACAGCTAGCACCAACCCGCCCAGCCTTGCCTCCATTAATCCACATTCATTGAGTAACTAACATTTCTATACTATATGCAATGGGTCTAAATTTCCACTTACTATCTCCTGTCTACCACCCTCCATTCTCAAACTTCATGAAGTCTTTATAACGGACTATGAAAAGAACAAGCTCAAGTCTAAGAAGGTTGCTGGAGACCTATTACTCCCTTTGCCGTCATACCTTGGCTAATCTCANCTTCTTAAGATAAAAACAGCCATGACATACCCATCACCAATACCCAAGCCCAGCCCCAGCCCCTGTAAGCCAGCCCTTCCAGGGAAAGAGGTGGAGCAATCCCAACTCACTGATGAAAATGGCAAAATGACTGTCCCTCGATGGTTTCACTGTGGGGTTGTCCACCACGTGGAGGGTGTAGCGTGGCTCCCCAGTGTCCCCACTGCACAAGTCCAGAGACACACTCCCCAGCCCGGCCTTGCGGCGCAGCTGGCTACAGAGCCAAGCATAGTGCTGCCGCTCCCGCACGGCCTCGGCCAGCCGATCGGCACTCTCCAGCCGTACAGGCTTGCCCTGCTCCTGAGTACACAGCTCAAAGATCTGAAGGGCAGAGCCAGGGACTGGCCTGAACTTGGTCATGACGAAGGCAAAGACAGGCAGGGAGAACCGAGGTTCTGCTTCAAACACCTGGTCCTGGCTGTTGGCCACTTGGTGTACCCTCACCATCCACCCCTCCCGCGAGAAGTGACCCACTGCTTTCTTCAGGATGTGAGCCTGAGCCAGGGAGATGCAGAGGTAGCGACCGCCCACCTGCAGGACACGGCCAACCTCAGCCAGCATCCTGTCCACCTGCTGCAGGGTCTTTTCCTCCTCATCTGTCAGGACAGCATCCAGCGTGCCCTTGTCCAACACCACCTGGAACGTGGCGTCAGGAAACTCCATCTGCATCATGTCCATCTTCAAGAAACTCATGTGGGGCCGTCGGCTGGCATTGCGATCCTTCATTTGTTTGATGACAACCTCACTGATGTCAATATTCACTATATCTTGATAGCCCACGTCATATAGTTGCTCACTTAGCTCTGAGTTGCCACATCCAATCACAAGTACCTAGATGGAAAAAAAGCATGTATAAAATGGAAGTGACCAAGGCAAAGACATGCTCTTTGATACTTCAAAGAGCAAAGTCTCACCTTGGCTATTTCGTATTCTTAAAAGACAGAGACAAAGGAGAAAGCAACACTACAATTAACTCCTAGGTGCCATCTTGAAACTACCAACACAGGTGTGTACAATTCACGGCCCAGCTCAGCCATGACCAGAGTCCAAAACAAAACCATAAACATTCTTAAAATACCGTACTTTTTTTTGCAATTNTTTTCCTATGTCACTTGATTGCATGGTTCTCAAGTGTGGGCCTTGTAGATGACAGCTTTTATTACAATGTCAAAAGCTATACACAAAAGCTAGACACACCTGGGAGGAATTCANTAATCAAAACAGTATTTTGTCACAATAAAGGGCATGTGAGAACAGGCTTTGTGATGTGTGCTATTCAAAAATTACTGTGTGGCTTGAGAGAGAGCTCAGTAGGTAAAAGCACCTACAGTTCTTACAGAGGACCCAAGTTCAGTTCTCAGTACCCACATGGCACAGCTCACAACTGCTTAGGACACCCGTTCCAGGGAATCAGATAGCCTCTTCTGGCCTCCNTGGCTCATGTGCTCACGTGATGCATCTAAACTCATGCAGGCGAACACACATATGCATAATAAATAGGTAAATCNTTTTTAAAAAGTCTGTAGGAAGTTGCAAAATCTAAACACACCCGCTGCAGTATCGTTTTACCGTTAAAACTGTAGCCTGACAACTATTTCAGTCCACTCAAGCTTCCTGTTTCCCCAGACAATCAACTATAGTTTATGACATTTCAAAATCTGCTCCCATCACAGATTCCATCTCATGATATTTAGCTATTTTTCTGAAGCCAAACTTAAAATCCAAATTATTGTCTTTCTGTGGCACAAATTTCCCATTCATCTTTTAAAAATTCTGGTGTCACCATCTCTGGAAGAAAAAGCATCGTTTGGTGAGAAGTGACTGAGATCTGGGGCCAGAGTGACCTGCTTTTAAATCTCCATTTGACAACCTACTAATGTTCACCTGTAAAAACAAGTGCACCTGAATTAGCTAAGAATAAAAAGACAACAGATTTTAGGTTTTCGTCCCTACCGCCAATACAACCCCATCTCTTCCACACCTACTATTTAACCTGGAACTTTTCACTTTCACAGTGTGTGCAGTTTATGCCTTCCTGCTCCTGTAGCTNGAGTGCTGGGCACAATGTCTGAAATTTGATGAGCACTCAGCAGTGACTTAATAAACATATATATCAACAAAGTCACACAGCGATGCCTATTCCACACTTGTGCACAGTGACAGAACACCCTTTCAGACTACTGACGAAGTCACCATTCCAAAAAGGGTTAAGTCAAGGATGAGCTTTTTGTTTGTTTGTGGTTGTTTTTTCAAGACAGGGTTTCTCTGTGTAACAGCCCTGGCTGTCCTGGAACTCGCTTAGTAGACCA
>LZPO01044688.1:28306-48738 GCA_001675575.1 Neotoma lepida
TGCAGTGAAAGGAAGGTGTGCACTGAAAGGAAGGTGTGTAGTGAAAGGAAGGATGCAGTGAAAGGAAGGTGTGCAGTCAAAGAAGGGTGCAGTCAAAGGAAGGTGTGCAGTGAGAAGGGTACAGTGAAAGGAAGGATGCAGTGGAGTGAAAGTGGGCAGTGAGGGGCTGGAGAGATGGCTCAGCAGTTAAGAGCACTGACTGCTCTTCCAGAGAACCTGGGTTCAATTCCCAGTACCCACATGGCAGCTCACAACTGTCTGTAACTCCTGTACCAGGAGACCTGACACCCTCACACAGATATACATGCAGGCAAAACAGCAATGCACATAAAATAAAGTAAATAAATTAAAAAAAAAAGAAAGTGGGCAGTGAACAGATTCATCTTGTTGACCCTGTGATGCCTGTTAGTGGTATATTGTGGGGCAGCCTCTTCAGTTGTGATCCCTGGCCTCTAGCAGCACTGGTCACAAGGAAACTCAGATAGTGGTTGGGTTAAGGGATTCCTCTTGAGTCAAGGCCTTGTTAAGTTTTTTATTGTTTTTTTTTTTAAGATTTATTTATTTATTTAATGTATATGAGTGCTCTATCTGCATGTACAACCTTATGCCAGAGAGGGCATCAGATCTCACTATAGATGGCTGTGAGCCACCATGTGGTTGCTGGGAATTGAACTCAGGACCTCTGGAAGAGCAGTCAGTGCTCTTAACCACTGAGCCATCTCTCCAGCCCCCTGTTTTTGTTTTTGTTTTGTTTTGTTTTTTTAATGCAGGAAAAAAATCAGCTTCAGCTTTTTAGAAATTGGTATAGGCTATTGCATAGAGACAACCCAGAAGAATGGTGCAGATGCTTATTTCAACTTTGAAATAAAAGTGAGAGTGACAGGGATGCAGCTTTGTTGGAGAGTCCTTATCAAACATGAAGCCCTGGCTACCACTTTCAGCACCACATAAACTGGGTACAGTGGCCCATACATGTAATCCTAGCATTTAAGAGGTAGAGGTATGTGGATAAGAAGTTAATGTCATCCTTGGATACATAGCAAATTCAAGGCCAGCCCTGTATGAGACCCTGTCTCAAACAAACAAAACAGAAAAAGAAACCAACTAAGACATTTTGCTGTATATTTCTTTTGTGCTGGTCTTTCTTTGCTATGTTGCTTGTATTCTCACCACAGTGGCTATGGTGGTGTCCTTAGGAGGTTAGAAACCAGGTGGTTTCTCTTCTAACAAGCACATCTTACTGCCTACACGATGCCTTTTTGGCAGCATAGAGCTATTTTCTACTTTTTGCCCAATAATATGTCAGTTTTGGAGTGTCTTTCCTAATGGCTCTACTTTATATAGCTCAGTAAAGATTATTAGATTTTACTTGCATTCTCTCAAGGGAAGAAGAATTGTGGACAGAAGTGGCATATACTGCTTTCATTTTGGAATATTTAATTGCAAGTAAGACTCTCGTGTGTTCCCTTCCCTTTCTCTGGAACCACACAGCAGACTTCATTTTGTAATTGTAAATAGCCCAAATTTCTGAGTGAAGAAGACAAGTGCACTAGAGAGTAACTTTGACTTGGTATGAACAAGAAATACATCTTCTTGTGGTAAAGCACTGGTATGTGCTGCAAGGTTTGTGACTGTAGTGTGTCCTAGCTGATCCTGAACCCACACAGAAGCCATTGGCTATCTGCAGCCAGTGTTGTGTGGTCTATAAGATGTGCGGGCTCTGTTACTCTCAGTTATAGGTGAGGATAAAGAGGCTCAGACAATAATTTATTTTCCTACCTGCTGAGGAATAGTACCTGTATTCATTCATAACAGGTCTCATCTCTAGAAAGGTGATTTAGAATCTTTCCTAGAGACATTTAAAACTTTAATGTAACAACTGAGCCACCTCAGAAGGTATCTTGGAGCCATCTTCTCACCTGGAGTCACCACCATGACTTAGCTATTGATACTAACTGGAAAGCATCCTCAGAAAAACAGAAGTTGAGAGGTGGGAGATAGCTCAGTGTAAAGGCTCTTGCTGTCAAGCCTGATGGCCTGAGTTCAATCCCCAGAACCCATATATTGGAAGGAGAGAGACAATTCTTAAAAGTTATTCTCTGACCTCTGCATGAACCTCTTGTTGTCACATAAATAAAATAAATATGATTTTTGAAAAAGGAAAAAAACACAAATTGAGGTTCCCTTGAGCCCGAGAATGCTGTCTTATCCTTAGTGCCTGGATATGGCACTGTGGCAGACCCACACTTTTTTTTTTTTCTTAATGGTGAAGAAGTTCTCTGTTGTTCACCTGTAGTCTCGGGAATAATGGGAATCCCTTTTCATTTGTCTCTGCCATTGTGAACAGAAGAGAACACGACCAGGTCAGATGAGGGAACTAGGAAAAAGAAAGCTGCGAAAATCCCTGTTGGGGCCTGGGGAAGGTAAATCCTATTCTTCTTTTGCCCTTGTGTGTTTGGAATCAGTTGAAGAGCATACAGAAGGAAATGAAGGCAAAGATTTGGCCACTGACAAGTTGGGCTGAGAGAGTACATGTATGCCAGGTTTTCTGACATTTCCATGTCAGTTACCTACCAGGTGGACTGCTGCACTGATGCTCAGGGTAACATAGGCCAGACAACAGACCCCAGAAGACCATCAATGGACAAGCAGGTGCCAAAAGGCCAGCCAATTAGGGAAGCTAGGGGAGTTGTTGCCTTGTTGGAAAACTCCCGGGAGTTTTGTGCTGTGTTGTTTTGTGCAAGGGTTGAAGTGGGGTAGTGTTGTGAATGAACTCCTCCACACTCCCATCTATGATTGACAGTGCACAATTTCGTTTTGTTTATCTGCGTGCTTGTCCATCAGAAATATACAGCTAATAAAACAATGGCTTAGATTTTTCAATTCTGTCATGCCATCGTGCCTCATATGACCATCTCTGGTAGTTAGAGTGGTTCTGTTTATCCACCACATCCCTTACTCCATGGGGTGAGCAGCTCTGTTGTGTCATCATACCATGTTGGTGTTTCTAGCCATGCTCACATCTGATGAGGCCTGCCTTCCCAGCCCTCCTTCCCACCAACCTCATTCATGTCAATCTAATGTTTACAGGAGCCTTACATACCATGGCTTTCATTTGCCTAAGTGTTCATCTGGGTCCAGAAATTTTGCCAAAAGACTGGTTACTGAACTTTTGACCACTGTTCACAGGAGCTAAATTATGGTGGGGTGGGGAGCACTCTTCCAGTCCACACGGAATAAACATTTTAGTAAACACATAGGCTAAAAAAAGTCATATAAACAGTCCAATATGCATTAATTTTATTTGGTTCTAGCCACAGGAGAGTCTTGTTTTGTGTTTAACTCTCAGGCCTTCATCTTGGGTCATGCAGCTTAAGCTTGGCATGGAAGCTTGGCCAACCTCCAGTAGAACACAACAAAAGTGATTAAAGGCATTGAAAACCTGGCACCATGTTAAAGATACTGCGATGACTCATTCTGCAGAGAGGAAGACAGGGTGGGGAAAGCCTGTCTTGAGAATTGTAAAAGCTGAGGGAAAGCCACCATGAAAGGAAGAGAAAGAATCTCCAGTTGCCACTGGGTCTTTGCTAACTGTTGATTACACAAGCCCTGGCATCTCCTTAGCTGCTGCATGAATGGGGCCATGAAGTGAATGCCAGAGTCATCTTTGCAAGATGACTTGGAAAGCATTTCAGTACATGAGTGACATCCACCGAGACATACTGGAGGTTGTTTCAGTCCACCGTGTATACAACCTGATTGAGAACATTCTGTCATGTCAGTTCCCTCCTACCCTTCCTAATCTGTCCCCTTCTCTTTGGGCAGCCGCATTGGTGAGACCATAGGAGAGACGGAGAGAAAGAGGCACCAAATACTGAAGTCCTTGCCTTGGTCACAGCCGATCTAAGCATAGTCACTAAGCCAAGGTGTACTGGTCCTTACATAGGAACTCACAAGTGGCACCCCTCATACATTTTTATCACTACCAGTAGCCTCACTGACTTAGTTTGCCGGTAGCGTGATTGCCTTTAAGTCCTGCATTTTATGGAAAACAGTATTAAGTCATGTATCTGGTAGTAATCATCCTCACTAGTTTGGCAGGTGTCATATATACCTAGAAAGAAAATAATTTATCTTTTCCCTTGAACCAACAGGCTTGTTTGGTGTACCTTTGCCATCTTCATTCTGTTCCTTAACCTCTAGTTTTTTTAAGTGTAAGAAATAATCTCACTCCATGGGAATAGGCAGTTTCTAGATAGAATGCCTCTCTGTACTGCAGCATTAGGGTGTTTAGTTCTTAAACTTACTCCCTTGCTCTGTCCAGAGTTCCAGCTTTAGGTAACATGCTTTGAAGGCCCCTCTTCAGTTTTTTGGAACAGGGTCTTGCTGTGTAGCCCAAGCTGGTTTAGAACTCATGATTGTAGTCCAGGCTGGTGTCAAATCCACAGTACTCTTGCCCCAGCCTCCCCAGTATGTGCTGTTGCCACACTTGGCTTCTGAAAGCCTTTTAGCGGGGGTGGCTTTTTGAGGCAGGGTCTCATGTACCCCCACACTTACCTTGGACTCCTGATTCTCCTGTCTCTACCTTCCCAGTGTTGATTACAGACTTATGGGCATATGCCACCATTGTC
Organism: Neotoma lepida; assembly: GCA_001675575.1. Lineage (NCBI taxonomy): Eukaryota > Metazoa > Chordata > Mammalia > Rodentia > Cricetidae > Neotoma > Neotoma lepida. Next base: position 32,938 of record LZPO01044688.1, read on the forward strand.
AGTTTGTAAAAGCTCTTGAGTAGAAAGTATGTGAGCTTAAAATACCACAGGACATTGTTTTCCTATGTAAATGCATTTTTAAAAGCCCCATAGAGGCTAACTAGGTAAGCGACTTCTGCTTGTCATCATTAGGTAGGTGTTGAGTGTTTACAAGGAGATGCCTTTGCTTTCTTTCCCCTTAAGGTGATGTTATCAGTCCAGGACTTTGACTCAAGTCCAATGTCAGTGACTATATCACTATGTCACTTTATCCTGGCAGTTTTTATGGGTCCCCATTTTTCTAACCTACTCTCAACCGTAACTCGGTCTCACTGGGACTAGATGGTATATTCTTGAAGCACAACGGTGGAAAGTGAGGCTTGTTTACATAGCCGTGTGGATCTCTTGATCACAGGCCTTGGGTGGGTGGAAGATACTTCATAAATCTAAAGAGGAATTATTGTTGCAACCTGCCCAAATTGAGGCAGGCAAGCACTTAGAGAGTCTTCAGTATTCATGGTGAATCACAGGAGCACCCACAGCTAGAATTATAATCTGCAATTTAAAGTTACAGGGGTTTTCCATTGTGTCTGAATTGAGGACATGTTAACAGATGAAAAAATAGAATTCTCTTTGATGTTGGTTTCTTTGGATATGTAAGTTCTCTTGAGGCTTGTGAGTCAGGCCCTAGGAATTTTCTTTCTGGCTCCGCCTTTGTCTTTCAGGGAGTAACTAGTCAGATGGTGCTGACTGGGCTCTGGTCTGCTTCCTTAGAGGGTTGGTTTCATTAATTTTATACTAAAAGAGCACTGGAAAGGAATTGGAGATATAGCTCAGTTGGTAGGGTACTTGCCTAGCATGCAGGAATCCCTAGGTTCAATTCCCAGCACCATATAAACCAGGCATATGCCAGTAATTGCAGCACACACAAGGTAGAGGCAGGATGATCAGGAGCTCAAGGCCATTGTCGGCTATGAGGTGAGCCTAGGATGCATGTGACCCTGTCTCAAATACCCAAAAGGTGTAATAGAGAAAACACCCTTGAAAGTGCCTCTGCGTTTCTCAGCAACAGCTTCTGGTGAAGAATGCCTGGATTACTTTTTGGTAGGATGGTTTGTGTTTGTTGAAAGCTGTACCTGTAACTGTCTTTGTCCTACTTCATCCCCAGTCATTTGTCGTAGGATATTCCAGAATGGAATCTTTAATTTGCTTAGAGCCAGGTACAAAGTGTCTCATACCTATAATCCCAGCACTTGAGAGGTAGATGCAGAAGAATCAGAAGTTCAAGGCAGCCTTGGCCATATCATGAGTTCAAAGCTACCTGGGCTACGTGAGATCTCAAACAATGAAAATTAAATAAATAAAATGGCTATTGCATTGCTCCCTTTCTAAGAATTGTCAATTATTTGGATAGTTTTTCTATGGTAGCATTTGAAAGCACATTACTGATGGTAGAATTTGCTTTAATCTGGGTGGGAGATTGTTTTCTTGTACTAAATCTTTTTTGTTTCATTTTTTTTATTATTATTAAAACATTCGATGTACAACTGCAGGAGAGATAATATACAGATAGCTTGAACATAAATAGAGGTACAAATTCTTATCCTAATAGTGAAATGTTTCACTAAAGCTTGCCCAGTGACTGGGCAAAACCCAAACTTATTTTATGCTACAGTCATCCTAGGGTCCTTCCTGCTAGGTAGCCTCCCTGGATCTGTGGGTTNCAGAGTAATTGTCCTTTGGTTTATATCTAGTATCCACTTATGAGTGAGTACATACCATGTTTGTCCTTCTGAGTCTGGGTTACCTCACTCAGGATGGTATTTTCTAGTTCCATCCATTTGCCTGCAAATATCATATGGTCATTGTTTTTCTCTGCTGAGTAGTACTCCATTGTGTATATGTACCACATTTTCTTAATCCATTCTTCAGTTGATGGGCATCTAGGTTGTTTCCAAGTTCTGGCTATTACAAATAATGCTGCTATGAACATAGTTGAGCATGTATCTTTGCGATATGAATGAGCGTTCCTTGGGTATGTACCCAAGAGTGGTATCTCTGGGTCTTGAGGAAGATTCATTCCCAATTTTCTGAGAAACCGCCATACTGATTTCCACAGTGGTTGCTTGTACTAAATCTTGCCCGCCCCCCTAGCCCACCCTACTCCCATTAATTCTAAAACAAGTTCTTTTTGCTTTCATGTAGCTTAGGTTGAAGCCACTTCAAGCACATCAATAAATATTTTGATCTACTTTTTTCACTGCTATCCAAAAGCAGACAAGCCAATAACTGAAATGAACCACCTTTGCTAATAAACCTGTTTGAACCACTGTGTTCTCAAAGTTGTCTACATCTCTTCTTATGTGTTGTCCCAGGTATGCTGAAACCTGCAGTCATGTAGAATACCCCTGCCGATTCCAGAATGCTTCTGCTGCCACCCAGGAGATCATTCCTCATCGAGTGTTTGCTCCACTGTGCCTTGAGGGTGCCTGCCAAGAGGCCCTGCTGTGGCTGATCCCTCCTTGCCTCTCAGCTGCATACTCTGTCCTGGGAACACACCCTTTCTCCCGGCTTGACATACTCATTGTCCCTGCCAACTTTCCAAGTCTGGGGATGGCCAGGTATGCTTCTCAGCATGGCATGTGTAACACATACTTCAGAAGTCTGGGGACTACTAGGGGGATGTTTTTCTTAAANTCTATCAGCAGTTTCATTTGCTTAGGATGGAAGGAAAGGGTTCCTTGTTCACTCCTGGGTCTCTTACTGCTACCTTCAGGAGATCGTTTTCAAGTAGACCCTCCTCCCTATTACTTATTATCCTATTACTATGAACCTATAGGTATCATGGCTGGGACTGAGAATACACTGCACCCCAGAGTGATGTATGTGAGGTCATGGTTGCTCAGTGTCTGTTAGCTTGGGTGATGAGAGCTTGCTGCTAATGAGTCCAAGGTCATGGCATCAGGCTCTGTACACAGTAACAAAACCTGGTCCCAGGGCTACAGCTGCTTGCCTAATCCTGACCAGCTGCCTCATCCATTCTCACCATTGGTCACAAGGCAACAACTTTAGAGCCCTGTGTCAAAGAGAGCATAAATCCATCCTGGCTGCTGGAAAAACAGCTAAAAGCAGATGGCTTACCATGGGGGAGGGGTATAGCAACTTGTTCCTATTTTTAATACAGTAAGTGAAGTATCCTTACCGTGCCTCCATTCGATTCCGACAGAAAATGGAGACTTACAAGCTGACCCTTTACCCTGTGTTAATTACAGCCACACCCATCAGTCCCACTGTCCATCCACACAGTGATGGGAGAGTGACTCTGTCCCACAGAGGAAAGATGGTGGGGAGGGAGGAGGGGTACCTTGCTTATGCTTCTGTTTGCAAATCCTAATCACTAACAGGGACTGTGCTTGACTAGGTATGGGAAAACGAGCTCATCAAACATGTGGCTTTCAGTCTTTTCCTATTAGTCAAGGAAATTCCTTCTGCCAATTAATTTCCATGCTTTTGAACAACTGTTGTTTGTGGTATGTTCCCAAAAAACTGCACACATTCTTGGTAAAACCCTTGAGTAGAAAAGAACTGACCAGAACATTTGCTTTTGATCTCCACTACACACACACACACACACACACACACACACACACACACACACACACACTTTTTAAGGGATGGCTCACTCGATGTAATCCTTGAGAAGTTCTCAGAAAATCATTTAGACTGATTTTTATCCTGTATTTATGAAGATAATAGGAATGTAGAAACTAGAATAATTATATATGTTTAGTTGCATGCATCATATAATTGTCTTGATGTCTATATAGAGAGTTTTCTTAACGAAGGGGTTTCTTTGGTCCCTTTGAAAAGTTTCCTGGACTTAATCTAAGTAGTTATTGGTGAAGAAAGGGTTGTTCATTAAATGCTTCTCATTTGTATATGGTTTTGAGGGGTCATATTAATTGGAGAGGTTTTAGCACTTTATGAGCGTTGTTTGTCAGGGCATATTTGCTAACAGTTCCATGTTTTAGCCTGGGGGAACCAAAAGCCGAGTATTTTTCATGCACAGAACCTCTGGATAACTCCTTCCCAACACACAGTCTGCCAGAACTAGAGTGTACTGACCTGCGGGCCATTCTATAAGCTTCTCTTTCCAAGTTTGCGTGCCCAAGCAGGCCAACAGTAAGATTTCTGCTTTTTCAGATATTTAAGGTGATTTAAGCATGCTTAATGCTGTATTTTTAAAATAAGCCTAAGTGCCTGAAGGCCAAATGGTGCTGGGCACAATGTAAAAACTGGAGTGGTGGTGGTATCAACTTAGCAGCAACAAGACTGCTGTCAAACTTCAGGACAGAACTGTGCACAGTTCTCAAATAGTACCCCTGACACACACACACACACACACACACACGCACGCACGCACGCACGCACCTTTTCTTATTAGACAGGAAATAGCTAGTGCTGGTTAAGCTGTTTCCTCTACTTAACTACTTTTCTTTGCATTTGAACTGTGAAAGGGTAATCATGGTGTTGTCTACTCCCAGTTGGGGTGCAGAACTAGGGGATAGGGAGGCTTCTGTTTTTCTAAACTCTGACTTAAATGTATTCCACTTGTTGAGCTTGTCTGTACAGATCCCTACACCTTGAGCCACATGCAGATCTGGGTACTGGGGCCCCCCTACTTCATCTATGCTCAAGGCTCTACTGCAGCAAGAATGGCAGGTATGGAGGTCAACTCTGTGTCCCATACAGGGATAGGGAAACTCTCAAAACCATGCGGTGCCATTACGAGAGACCTGTGCACCAAAACTCACCATGTCCTGATCATTATAGTGTGCTGGAGAATCAAAGGACTTCTTGGTAAATTAACTGACTCTTTCCTGAGTCCCTGTTTATAAACATGTAGCAGGATCATAAATTCCATAGCTCTGGGCTTCTTTAGCAATTAGGTTTTAATTATAATGAGTACCATTTTAGTATTCCACTTTGGCAAACAGCATTCAGCATTTCCACATGAACAAAAACAGGCAAATCATTAACTGTGTTAAAGGATTTTTTGAAATGTTTGGATGATACACAGTGTTTAAACATTATTCATCATAGTTTGTATGAATATGCTTAACTCTCCTCTTGAGCCAAATAGGTGAGTTCAGTGAAGTGAGGAAAACACATTTTTACAACTTGAAAGCTTGATAATCAGTTCACAAGAAGATAAATAGTACACAAACTGTAGTCTAGAATTGTGCTCATTTTTAACGAAAGTGCTTTGAAGCTCTTTTAGCAAAGTGCTTCTCGGTATTCTCTTGCGTTGTTTCTGTCATCTTTTCCTACAAAAGCCACAGCTGACCAGCTAGCTCTCCCTCTGTCCCAGCACTTTTCTTACTCACTGTTCAAAGGGAAAGATGCTTTCACTTTAGTCCAGTGGTTCTCAACCTTCCTAATGCTGTGACCCTTTAATACAATTCTTCATGTACTAGTGACCCCCAACCATAAAATTGTTTTCATTGCTACTTCATAACTGTAATTTATCTACTGTTTTGAATTGTAATATAAATATCTGATACAGAGATGGTCTTCAGTGACCCCTGTGAAAGGGTCGTACGGCCCCAAAGGAGTCAAGACACAGGGTGAGAACCACTGCTCTAGTCCAACTGAGGAAACCTACCAGTTTGCATTTGGTCCTCCATGGCCCACTCCATCCCATCTTTTGCTCATTTGAGATCTGTGGGCTTTCTGGTTTTGTTTCTTTAATCACTGCCTTCTCTGAACATGGGGTCTGCATGTCTTGAAGTGACTACTATGATGCCCCCATGAAGAGATGAATGCATTTTGAATGAGTCTCCTTTGTGTACAACGCTCTCCTGCTGTTGAAATTAATATTCTGCTATTTTTGTTATAACCTCATATATTCTTATGTCTCAGGTTGAGATGGAACAGCCAGTCTAACTTCCTGTCATTGAGACATAAATACAAAGGGTANCCTTCATCACGCTTGCACTCTTTGCTATAACAGCAATAATGTCAGTGGAATAATAGCCCGGAATGAGATTTATGAACGTTGCTTAAAATGAACACCCCAGCCCTACCTCTGTACGTGTTTATTACACCATTTGTCTCTCAGCAGATCACAGTTACATCCCGGTCTTACCTCTGTGTGTGTGTGCTTCACCGTTTGTCTTTCAGCGGTTCACAGTTAGGTGTCACAAGGCATAATTAAGCTGGCAGGACTACTTTGCTAATGTCCAGGTACTCCCACCCCATATTTGAATTTCAAGAATCCTGCACATTATCTCAGTGCCAAGGTTTCATTTCGTGCCATCAAAAAGCCTGCTCTCCTTTTCAACTCCACTGTTCACATCTTAGTCTTGCCCCTGTCCAACTGGGAAAATTATAGAATGGGGGAAGTAAAGAGAGTATGGCTAGCTAAGATAGCTGGCAGATTCTGCTCTGATCTCCTGTCTGCTGGCTCCCCAGGTTGTGTGTAGCTGTCTATTTAGTCTTGGTGAATTCTGTCAAGCACATTGTCTAAGTGCAGTAAGTACTTAAATTGCCAAGCCTACAAGGGCAAGTGAGGTTGATGAGATCTCCATTCTTCTGGGAACAGACATTCTAGTCTGGAAGGAAAATAGAATACATAGAAGTAGAGATGTGTGCTCTGAAGAAAATAAAACCAAGGACACTGGAGAGTAGGATGGGCAGCTTTGTTAGGGTGAGCTCAGGTCAGCCACGTGAAGACAAGCAGAGACAGTGAGAGGTCATGGAGAGCCATAGAGATCAGCCTTATCTTAGGATCATGGGTGCTGTACTGTCTCATGACCTACTAGTTAGAGCCCCAGGGCTTAGCAGCCACTGTCCTTAAACAGAATCTCCATTTTTGGAACTGACACAGCACCTGGCACCCAGATTAGAGACTACCCATGTGCCAGGGGAGAAAGATGACCCCAATGGCCACATTTTCTTTACCTGGTAGCTGTTTTGTGATTTCTTGATCACAGGGAAGGGAGCTGAGCATATATGTTTGCTCATCTAAATTTTAAAAAGGTCTTTTTTTCCTTATTGAACAAAAGTAATATTGACAAAGAGTTTAGAGAAATAATTACTCAAATATTCTCAGTGTTCTTCATGGTGGAGAAATACCGTAAAGCCCCTTATTACACACAACTTGTTCTTAAAAGATTGGTTGTGCAATAGAAAACCTCTGTATGCTTATCCTAGCTCCTGACTCTGCATGCAGAGTTTTCCTAAGTATTTCAACTGTAGATAGGCACCCTGCACATACATGCCCAGGAATGACGGTAGCCAGTTTGCCCCACCTCTGCCCCTGGAGGTAGACAGGGTGTTGTCTTGTTTGTTCTTATCTCCCAGCCAATTCGTAATAGAATAAGCAAAGCACAACACACTGCTACAAAGGGCCTGTTGTTTTCAACCTTCTGACTGTGCTCCTTTCTGCCAGGGAGGAAGCAGTCATACGTTTCTGTCATTATCTTAAGTGGTAAGGTTTCGCAGCTTTGAAAGTCTTTCTTCGATTTTTTTTTTTTTGCTAGCTTACACTTGAATTTTTAATCCCCTAAACCCAAACCACCACACTCTTAAACAGTCCTTCCGTGCCAAGAGATGTGCCCACAATGGTTCTTCCCTCAGGAGTGGGGCTCTGAGACAAGCTGGTGCCTGTTCACTCGCGTATCCACCCACTCTGCTGCTTTCTCTCATAAGCTGCATATTTGGGGTTTGCATGTAGGTTTTGTTTTGAGTTTGGATTGTTTCTCAGATTTTTAATAAATTCTCAAATTTTTCATGGCTTGTTTTTTTAAAAACCCAGACATTTGAATGAGCATTCCTGTCCCTTGTGCCTTTTGCACAGGTGGGTGAAGGTGGCAGACAAACACTGCACACCTTCCTTTTCTACTCCTGGAAGAGTTAGCCGTTTTCTGCACTCTTGATGTGGCTGTAGAGCTGAGCAGTCCTGAGGGCCGCAGCATGTGGGGTGGCCCCTCTGATGCTTTCTTATGTCCTCCTCATTTTGTTGCTGATTTCTGTTTCCATGAAGGAGTTAACTGACTTTGTTTCTCTTCTGTCTCACAGGAGGGACTTCTCCTAACAGGTTCTGTTTTTCACTTTTCTTTCCTAAAACAGTGACTGTTATTCATAAAGTGATATTTTTCTGGGGCTCAGAAAGCCCGTGGCTGTAGTGGGTTTGCTGGTCTTGGCCAGGATGTCCTAAGGTTTTCCACCCATAAGCCCTTTCTGCAAGAAATTTTATATAAAAAATGGTAAATGTAAAATTAGTACACAAACCAAATATTTACTGATGAATAGTAAAGAAATGCATTTTAACAATTCCTTTAGTATACCATTTACTAAAGTCTAATTTGCACATTAATGAGAGGAATATGCTTATTTATTTTTACGTAAACCGGTAAATCCTAGCTGAATATTTGACACTGCAGGGTATAGTGCATCTTCAGTATTTTTCAAAATTGATTGACATTTTGACTTTATAACCCTCAATATTCACAATACTGTTTCAAGCAAATATAGTACAAATGATAGCATTTTATAGCCAGCTCAAAAATAATTAGAAATTTTGCCCTAATTCTAATGATCAAATTCATTTTATGATTTTTTTTAAATGAAACTCAAATCAATAGCTCAAGCACTGCAAAAACTCAAACATTCTAACACAATATAATCAAATCAGCCCCTATACACTGATTTGATACTTGCATGGTGAGGCATGATAGGAAATACTGTAAGTCTTTACTTCCTGTGATCAAACCTTTGTGTTTCTATGAAAGCAGAAAACTTTGTGTGCATAGTGAACCCCCCACAGCTGGTAAATGTTCAGCAGCTGCAAATCTATGAGAAGGGTTTTGGAACTGCAGGAGAGATGCAGAGTGTTGTGTGTGTTCATAACCATAGCTGCTACAAACTTGTGATGCAATGCAGGCAATTGCTGCCAACACGTTTAATGCAGCACGTGTTGGATTTGAACTATATTGGTTGTAGGCTCAGACACATTTCACTGGCGCCAAACTTTTATGGACCCCCAAATTTAGTTACAGTGTTGGGGTATCGACCCACAGTTTAAGAAACTGTGGTTTTGACAACAACCAGTTTGTATTAAGGTGGGCAGGGAGTGAAAGTTTGGGGTTCAGGTAGTGGCAGGCATTGGTGAGACTTGTCTGTAACTGTCTGAGACTGAGTACATTGCTTTCAGGGAAGGTGATGAGGACTGTCACTCACAGTAGGCTGGCTTTGAGGTGAGTTGTGCAGAGCCAGGCAGAGTGAATGTGTGGCTTTTGCTTGTCCAGACAGAATCTTCTTGCCATGGGCAGCTGTACTGCTTGTCAGATCCACAAGTAGCATTTCATCATCATCGTGCAGTGGTCTCTCACACTCTGTAAGATTGCGCTTAAGTGTTTCATTTTCTTTGAACTGTTCACACACACATAGACTGACAGACCTACCTTCAGAGAACTGCTAGAGCTATCCTTCAAGAGAACTTGCCAGGCCTTTGAAAGGCCTCTGCAGCAGTCACCCTCTACCTATGTTTGTAATCATCTTTCTCTTTTGATGTCGTCATAGGCAGTAATCTCTTCCAGTCCTGAACCCTGATGTGCCTAGGCACCACCATCTTGTCATTTTCCCCTTGGAGGGAAAGCCCCCTTCTCCTCTCTGCTGAGCCCTCATTACTGTGCTCCCTGGATAGAGAGCCATGGAAGGCAATGGATAAGAGTTTACATTTGAATATTGATGTTTTCAGGATCTTATTCATCAAACCATTACAGAGAAAGCTGCTGGGTTCTGAACCATATTATAAACATATGAAGGAAGGTAGAGTGCTTGTCTAGCATGCCTGATGCCCTGGGTTCAATCTCCAACACTGCATTAAACTGAGATGTGGAGGCACACACCCATAATTCCAGTTTGTGGAGGCAAGAAGATCCTAAGTTGAAAGTCATCTGTGGTTATGTAATAACAGGCTAGCCTAGGCTTCATGAGACCTTGTCTTGAAATAAAGAAATTGGTTTCATAAAAACTTGTGTGGGATTTGAGGGTTCAGTGCTAAAATGAATCCCAATTTAACCCCAGAGTAGAGCTCAGAGTAGACTATCTTCTGTTTCTTGGTAACTGCCCATGCTTGCTCTTTCTCCCTCTCCCAACACCCACCCCCACCCCACCCCCGGTCTCTCCATGATTTCACTATGTATCTGACTGGCCTGGAACTCTTTATGTAGATCAGGCTGGTCTCAAACTCACAAAGATCCACCTACCTCTGCCTCTGTGCTGGGAGTAAAGGTGTGTGCCCCACACCTGGCCCCTACCTGTGCTCATTATAGAGATGACTCCATTGAACAGACCAGATCTGTACTTCACCTTCCCCAGTTAGCTTACTAAGAATTACTCCCCCTCCTTCACACTGTGAAATGAGACCCTTGAGACTCCATTCTAAGAGTGTAGATGACAGTTGGACTCTCTCTGGCTAAGAGGGAGCTGCTCCTGTAGGCTTGGCAGCTAGGCCTTTGTACCTAGAGGCCCTGAGTTACCATAAACAGAAGTAGGCACATTGTAGCTCTTGAGTCAGTTTCTTCTGTGAGGGCATCCTAAGAGTTGCAGGACAGTGTTTCTGTTTAGGAACAAGTTTGTTGTTCCTGTAGTATCTATTAAGGACACTACAAAGCACAAAAAATAAACACATTTGAAGGATGAGGAAAATAATCATAAAAGTCAATCCTGTGTGTTTCTGCCTCCACCCAGCAGAGGGATTAGTGCCCTGGGAGTCCTGCAGCTGCCTGGACCCCCCCATGGAGACCTGGCTGAATGGATTTGGGAACCACTTCCTAGGTGGTTCTGAACACATGTTAAGAGTGGTGGGGAGTGTGTGGGGGCCAGGTGAGGAAAACCTGGGAAGTTCCCGAAGCCTGCCATCTTCTCTTTCTGAAACTCTCTGACTGAACAAAGTGAATGGACATGTTGGCCGAGAGAAATACTCTCCAAGGATGTTCCTACTTGTCTGTTGCCCAGATGGCCTTGCTCTAAAAGGATCTGCATCCAGTTGCAGCTGAGCAACTCCTGGCCTAGCTCTCTATTGGGAAATTAAGGGTTGATTTAGAATAGCCTGCAGCTTGTCTTTAGAGCCTTAGCATTTTTTTAAATTATGTTTTTAAAAAATATTTTGAACAGGGCTAAGGGGAGTGATTCAATTTTGTTCAGCAATTTAACAGACACATTTTCTTTTTGATGAAGATGGGTTAGCTCACAAAGCTGGGATTGTCTTGCACTCCATCAGCACCTAGGCATCAAATAGGCATCTATATGTTAGGCCCTCAAGGGAAAGTTTCAGAAAGGATCCCTTACCTCTAGTTAATTGCATAATAAACAGATCTCAGGCACAGGAGCCTGCCACTGACCTCAGTGCTAAGCAGCATTTCAAATGGAGCACCAGCAGTAGGTTCCATGAGAGGACCTTCTTCCTTTAGCCAGCAATTCGTGGCTTGGAACCCTTCTATTGGCTCCTGCAGAGTTGTGACTAACTGGTCCCTCCTGCCATCCCTGGGTTTTAGCCTTCAGGTGTTTCCATTTGCACAGTAATAAGCTGCACGTACAAATGTTTGAACAGTTGTCAGGCTTGTCTGCAGTTCAGCCTGTGCTCTGGTTAAAACAACAGCAGAGAACCCTGGAGGGGGACTAGATGAAGACATTAAAGTTGTGCCTGCAGGTGCTGGTGTTTTGACCTTGACAGTCAGTTTGAAATGACCTGTCAAGCACCTTTGTGTACTTTTGGACACACCCACCTGGAAGATATTATGTCCCTAAATTTTATGTGCCACAACAGGCAGGCATCAGGCCTTTGGGTTTTGTTTTCACTGGTGGAGGGTTAGTACATGCATGGTAGGACTCTCCTGAAAGGGGCCCAGCTACAAATGCTGTTTTCATTTAATTTGGTTTCTCCCTTGGCCTTCCTTTCTCTTCTCCCTTCATGCCTATCAGCCCTCCCTGCTCTGCTTCTTCTCCCTCTTGCTCCAAGCCACTTCTTCCTATTTTTGATGCCTCCTTGCAAAGCTTCAAACAATCAAGGCCAAGGGTCCTTAGGCACCTCACAAAATTGGACCTAAACACTTTGGCCCTTGTGCCTATTCCATTAACTCTCGGGGGAGTGCAGCCCCCTAGAGGTGGAGGCCTAAGTGATAAATGGGGAGACCTCTTAGGCCTTGCCCCGACCTCTTCTGCATGGTCTGAGAGATCACTGTTGCATCTGTCTGGACTTCAGTATTCTGAAACTGGAATCTCCCTTGTTACACTGGCAGCCATACCTGTGCATGCTAAGAAGTTGGGGTGAGGGGAATGAGTGCATACATTAAGGAACTCTCAGATCCTGCTTTGTGCCACCAGCACTTGGATTGTTTCAGATTAATTGAGGATACAAAGTCTGACTCTAGTGGGAACAGTACCTCCTCATTGTCCATGTTCAAGGCCCTGGTGTGATGGAGGACAGCTGTGCTGAGGAGGCACTTGTGCTTGAGACCTGTTGGCTATCTTGTTGTTCTGTATGCTTTCTCCAGAGTCATAAAAAGACAGAAGCCCTAGCCTCGACATTGATCTCTCCAGTGAGTCCCCCACTGGATACATTCCTCACTGTGTAAAGTGCAGTGTGCAGAGTGGCTCTCACCCTGGTGCCTTCAGTTCATTGCTACAGTCTAGTAGAGGACCTTAGGGGAAGGTCAGTGCTTGTCAGCCTATTCTCCCCAAAGCTCATAAGCTTTCCTAGGCTGTGATAGTGTATTCCACCATCTCCCTCCAAGAGACAGGAGCCACTTAATCTTTCTACCCCTCTGCCCTTCAGGCAATTCTGCACTGCAATTTTTTTTATCCCGGGTCTCCTGTATCCCAGGCTGGCCTTCAACTCAACTATGAAGCTGAGTGTTATTTATTAAGCGGTGCAATGTTATTTATTAAGTGGCACTGTTTACCATATGAGGGAAGCCACGAGGCACAACAAAACCCATTATAAGAGTTTATTAAGGGAAGGGAATAGAGAGGGTGTGCATAGGCCAATGGAATGACCGTGCAGGAAGAGAGGGAAGGAATAGGTGGAACCCACTTTTATAGGTCCCCACCCCACCCCNCACATGCGCATATGGGCTTACATAGCTACACCATGCATGCGCATAGATTACATGATCACGCAGAGCACAGATTATGTAGGATGGAAGGCCCTAGGATGACTAAGCAACTTGCTTGGCTACTGGACAGCACACATGTGGTCATGTAGCTGGGGGAGTGGCTAGGAATTCTAACACTGAGGACTACGTTTTACTCCTGATCCTTCGGCATCCAACTCCTAAGTGCTAAGATTGTAAGTGTATGCCACCATGCCTGGCTTGTCTTAAAGTCCTGCCAAATACTTCTGGCCACCAGAGTCCTTCCCTGAGATTTGCTACGTGTAGTGAATAATAGAAGAAGCTGAGAAGTGTACATACAGTTGATAGGACAATGCTGCATGCTGCTGGGAGGAGTGGGACTTTGAAGGTGTGGATGAAGCAGACCTAAGGGAGAGGCTATGACATTTGAGTCCTAGGTCTTTGATCTTTCAGATGAGGATTGTGTGGCAAAGACAGTGGAGCTGGATTTCTGCCATTTTCACCCTGAGCTAGGACTAGTTCCTAAGGACACTTCTCACAGAGGCATCACGTAGACCTGAGTGTATGGAAAAGGAGCCAATGGCTTTAAAAAACAGACAGCACGTAGGCTCTTTCCCTTGAGGACTTGAGGTTCTTTATTGATACTTGCACCTGACTTTAACTCTCTGAAGGTTTATGGGTGTTCTTAAGTAATAGACACATAGAGGCTGCCTCTGCTTGAAAGCACTGACTGTTAGCTTGAGCCTACAAATGCCCTTCTATCTGTGTCCTCCTTTGCTCTCAGTGATTCTCTTTCTAATTGTTTTGAGTTCAAGGAACAGTAGATGTGATGGAAAAACATCTTTGTGACATAGTGAATTAACGCCCCCTGGTAGCCATGACTTTCTTAACTTGACACAATTCTACCTGACCCACCTGGAGATAATGATCAGCCAAACAACAGGTTGACCAGAATTGATTAACTATGTCCCACCCCAGTCCCATGGCTCTTCCAAATTTAATCTGGGTCAAGAACACAGGGTCCCATTTACTCCTCTGTGTAGCTATAGTGATTAAAGTTCCTTTCTATTTTTAACCACAACTTTCATAAACTGAGTTTTGTGGAGAGTGGGATCCCCAGAACTGGGCTTCTGACCTAGGATTCTATAGCAACTTGACCTCACACCTAGGTCTTTCCATGGCCCAGCTGTCAGAGACTCCCTGCAGCTGCTTCCTAGACCAGCCCTGTCTGGCTCTCACCAGCTTGTGCTGAGACCAGACCTGTCTGCCCTGTCACTGCCACTGTTTTCTATCCCTTAGCAAGGCAGGCTCTATTCTTAACTTGAACAAAGTGTTTATCATGTGATGTGGTAAGTTCCAGCACATGCTGACACGAAGATGTGGCCTGAGCCTCTTGTGTGCAGGGCAAGTAGACCCTACTGATGAGTTGGTTGTTTGAGCTGAGCGGTATAGACCTGTAGGCCACTCACAGGTGAGATCAGCAGGGCAAAGGCCCAGGTAGCCAAGCACACTTTCTGTCCTGTATCCAGAGGGACACATTGTGAACTGATGGAAAGAGCCCACTTTAGACTTAGACCAGTGTCTTAGACCAGTACCAATCTAGCTCTCAACTGTGCCTGTCAATCCAAGAGTTGCTCCCCAACCCCTTACTCTCTGGACTCCTGTGGGAAAACAGGTTAGATCACAGATATCCCAAGGTACAGAACAGGCTCTCAGAGAATACGGTTCTCTGCTCCAGTAAGCATAGAAAATTTTCTTAGTTTTGTCATTCAAATACTATAAGATTGGTGGCTTATTAGGATAAATCATCAGCCTGGTGGTTCCTCCCAACTCAGAATGTCAACAGTTACTGAAATAATAGCTTTGGGGAGGAAATAGAAATAATTACCATGCATTAGTGCAGGAACAACATGAAAGCCTTTTTGTTACTGAATCCAGATTCCTCAGATGATCCCAAAAGAACTTCCCAGTTCACTGAGGGTGCTGAGCATGCCCACTGGAGGTGTGTCCTCACATTTAATATAACAAGAAGATCCCCTGTAGGCATGCCCAGAGGCCCATCTCCCAGGTGACCATAGATTCTGTCAACTTCATTGCTAACACTAACCATCACACCCAGCCTCACTGAATAAGGTGGAGAGAGATAAGACTCCTGATGTCAGGTCAGGTCAGCTCCGGGCTTGCACACATATGCGCACATGGTTTTCTCATGCCCTCACATACAAGTATGCTCTCATGCAAACATGGATATATTATATATTCATGTACACCACACACACTCATACAAACATTAGTAATTAAGAAATGTTCTTTATTTTTCTGGTTAAGAGAAGTAGGTATTATTTGTATGACTGGATTTGTGGTTTTTTTATTTATTTAGGGGGGTACTCTGATGTTAAATGAATAGAACTAGCTGGAGTACCCTCAGGCTGACTTTTGATTCTCAAGGGTAAACAGGCAAGCGTATACTTACACCCTCAGGAAAAGACCAACTGCCAATCCTACAACATAAATGAAAATATTCTTTAACCATGTTGAGAGAAAAATGAAGGAGATGGTTAATGAACCCATGTTCTAGCTTGTGTGCACTCCCAGGTTCACTCTATGTCTGTTTCTTTCTCTCTCTCTCTCTGTCTCTCTCTCTCTCTCTGTCTCTCTCTCTGTCTCTGTCTCTCTCTCT
>LZPO01044688.1:48852-78483 GCA_001675575.1 Neotoma lepida
TGGTTTAAATTTTTCAGACTTGAACTGAATTCTAAGCCAAACCCCAAAGCAGAAAAAGTGTAATGAAACACCAGGAAAGGAAGTAGAAAGTAAAGGGTTCTGGAAACAGGCGGATGCATCTGAGTCTGCAGGTTCATCAGGCAGTGAACAGACTGAGCTGTGGCTGAGTGGCTGAAGTAATTCTAAAGGCTCAGTTGAGTCTCCATGTGCCCTCCTCAGGGTAATTGTAGAGTACATCACCCCAAACTTAATTTTAGACAGTAGACAGAACCTGGGCTTGCCCTACCCCATTATGGCTTCATGTTGTCCAGACTAATCTAATTTCTTTAAGTGACATCAATGGCAGGCAAGCAATAGATGTGATTTCTCTCAGCCTTAATCAGGCGTGGCATTGTAGAGTCAATTCAGAAAATATCCTTACCAGGATAGCAGATTATTTTTTTAATAGCTCTAAAGGACAGCCACTTTTGTGGGTACAAAATTAACAAAAGCTGTAGGCCTCTGGACTGTGCACACACACACATGCATGCACACATGCTCTCAGGCTCAGGCACCCTGGAGGTTATTTGCTGTTAGCACCCAAGCATATTGATCCCTACACTGGCTTGCAGATCACTTATCTGCAGAAGAAAACAAAGAATTAGCTGGGAGAAGCTGGTCATCTGTGGAGAGCTCTCATGTGGCACACCCTTTGACCCCTTTCTAGATGCAATGATCTTATTAAGGGATGTAGCAGCCATACAAGGATCATTTTTGTACTTGTATTTTCAAATGTCTGTCTGATTTGATGTGAAGTAAACTACTGCTTAAGGGAAATGATTCTTAAGAAAAAGTTATTTAAAAAGCTCCTTTTTCTCGATAACCCTGTTCCCCTCCACAGCCTGGCTCCACAGCAGAGCAGCTGGCAAGGCCATGCTGAGTACGCGTCGGATTAGCTGCATTACTAACTGCCCGCTTCCCTGCTCTGGCATTATTAACCCCAGCAGGTTTAGGGTTCCTTTTTTAAAATTTTGGTTATATTCTGTATTTTTTTGAAATCAAAGTAAATCAAGGATACCCTTGAGGATTTTGCCAGCAATGCACGGCAAATGCTTACTTGGGCGCTCACCAGTATGGGTTTCTTCCTTTCAGCTTGTTTCTTGTTCTCTGAGTCAGCACAGTTGCTTGCTGCTACATGGTTTTCTAATTCTCTTCACTGCTTAGAAGTTGAAAACTCTAAAACTGGGCTCAAGGAGCTAGATAGTCTCCATAGCTGCCTTCAGAAGCTGTGATACTGCATTCTTAACTCCCTCAAACTGTCCTGCCCTGTTGTTTAGGCCTTGCAGTCTCCACCAGGCAGAGGCTGTTTTGTGAGTGTTTTAAAGATGAGGAAACTGAGGAAAGGTTGTCTCTCTGGCCAGCTCCTTGTAAAACTACCCAGGTTGACTGTGGAGCCCACAGTCCAAACACTTGTCCCTGGGGCCATGATCTCATTCCCTCCCCAAACTGTGTATCTCACCTTAACTGTGCTGGGCTGCTGGCATGCTTTTCCGTGGAAGATCACTGCAGCTCTATAGCCTTTGACTACCTTATTAACACACAGTTAATCATTCCTGACTTCATACTGGTCTGCATGTGTTCCTGGAAATTCACTTTATTTAACTGCTTTTCCAAGTTGTTTGAGTCTTGCTGAATTCTAATCGAAGCCCTCAGATTCTGGCCTGATTCTCTGGAGGATCCAGTGCAGCTTCCTGCCTGGGGAGCACTCCAGGGGTCTTGGTCCCAGTGTCCTCAGTAGGGTCACTCTTCTCCCTCACTTCTAGATCAGACTGAATGGGGGGAGGAAGCACAGACTGAGCATCGTGGTGACTGTCAGAAGCAGGAAATATGTAGGTAGTATCTATTGTTTCAAGTTTGAAGTTTTCCCAGGAACTTCATAATAACTTCAGTACTACAGAAATCCAGCCACTTTCTTTCAAATCTAAGGTCATCTGTTCTGTCCTGGTAGCTACCACGAAGACTCAGAACTGGAGAGGTTTGTGGAAGCCACAAAGACCTTCAGAACACAAAGATCACCACGTAGGAAAGACACTCACCATAACACTCGTTTAATCACAGCTAGCTCACTGCACATGAGCAGCTTACTGCACAGTCCCATGATGTGCAGAGTGAGGGAAGGAATGGCTGTTAGGATAGAAACAGCATCGCTGATAAGAGTTATTTGCTTTTTGTGTGATTTCTGAGTTTTGTATCTCCTGGGTATGGATAGCAGTTCACCCAAGGAAGGCACAGCAGGATCCACCTCTGTAGTTATCCTCAGCTGAAGTGAGAGTAAAACCTGCCCTCTCCTATAATACCCAGTGGTCTAGGAAAACAAGAGCATCAGTGTTTTAGACCCTCAATTGCTTAAAACAGAGTGTACAGAGTCCTTACTCTTTAGCTTTCCATATTTTCCTGGCGTCTTGTTTCCGTTGGCAACACATTCCCTACCTCTTTGAAACCCAAAAATGATCACCTGAGAATCCTGAGTCTGTGGAACATTATTGAACATATAGCCAGCTCTATACTTGATGATGCAAAAACATAGCTCTCATCTCAAAGGGGAGAAGAGAGGGTTCATTCTGAAGCCAAATATGAGTGATCGTGGCCTAGGAGTCACAGATTTAGGTTATCCCAAATTCAGTGTTCCAACTTGGGAGCAGTTTCATGAAGTTTTGATAGAAACAGAAAAAGTCATAAATAAGACAGGTTTCTAATACACTGGTAGAGATATCAGCGAGGTGGATTATGGCAAAGTAAGGGACCTCTGCTGTAAGCCTCAGATATTTTCTGATGACAATCTTAGGTATTAGGTTGGTGAAAGTGAATGAAAAGAAGAAATAAAAAGGAAGGACAATGACTACTCCTAGGTATGTTGGAGGAGAAAGTTTATTGTAACTAAAAGGGAAAGCATAGCCAGAGTCAGAGACATCTGGGAGAGTCCAGAGTGGACATGATCCTGAGCCGTGTGAGGAGAAGTGGGGAGGGGAAGAGAGAGGGGAACCAGGTGCTGCTGCAGCCAAGAGGGCAAAAGGTTAAAAAAAAAGGGGGGGGGTGGCTAACCAAAATGGTTGGATTATATAGAGAAGAGCCTCTGGGAGAAGGGCTGCCCAGCCCCTGGCCTGGAGAGTTCAGGGTAGGTATCTAGGTATGCCAGCCATACCCTGTAACAGGTAAGGAACTGAGGGATGATGGGAGAACCTGGCAATCAGGTCTGCCCTGATTTGTTCAATGGGCACCTCAGGCATTTATCCCAGTGTCTGACACTTAAATGAAAGCTCGGGGTCTGCTGAGTTTTTGCATCCCAAAGGATAGGACTCTGTCCGTGCATTCCAAATGATTCACCTGATGGGCNTAGAGCTGTTCCTGTCAGGTACAGAGAAGGACAATACATTGCTTTGAGAGGGGCTCCACATCCTGATCATCAACGCCTTACCCAGCATCTTTCTGGGAACTTGCGTTCACACACTGGAGTTACAGACTCAGAGGAATTTAGAAACAGCTGGAAACATTTTCTAATTCCCAGGTGGAGCCAGAGAAGAGAACATGTTTGCTCTCCACCCAGCTGCCAAATTCGTCTAGAAACCTGAGCCCTGAGTATTTTCCTGGTTGATACACAGCTCTAATCTATAAATGGGAGAGAGTTGTAGAGCCTCTGCAGGGGGTAGAACCAGGAGATCCAGGCTTGGAGGGAGGGCATTAAAGAGAGACACTTTCTCTTCATTCCATTTTAACTCTCTGGGTTTTTATAAAACCACTCTCTGGTCTTGAAATACAACTGCTTCTCATTTGTGGAGCTTCCCCTGCTTTCTTGTCCATTTGGCAACACCATTTTCCTGTGTTTTTAATGGCACCAAAATTAGCATGGCTGTTCTCATTTAACAGGAACAACCTTAAGTTTTATATGACACACCCAGCCAAAGAATCTTTGACTCTTTTGCCCTGGCATTTCCCGAGATGTTAGTGAGGCTGTGAAACCAGGGCTGTTGAATTGCTGTTGCAAAGGCTGCAAGGGCCACAAGGTGACTGAAGAGGAAGGAGTTAGAGAAGGCAAGAGGAGAGAAAATGGGCCTCCTCCTGGTTACTATTTTTAAACTTTGTTCTCCTATTGAATTGCTCGATTTACAAATCCTATTGGACATTGGTTTTTACCTTCCCCAGTTGTCTTTCCTGTTGACAGCATGATGGAAGCAGGGGTGGAAGCCCAGCCATTTGTTTAGAGTTTTCCAAGCATGTGCTCCCTCAGGAACCAGGAACCAACCCTTTCTCTTCCCATAGGAGAGAGATCCCCATAGTCAAAGGCCTGTGAGAGAGCTAGCCAAGCCCTGAATTTCCTAGGAGGTGGATCTCAAACCTCAATTAGAGACACTTTAGGAAACACACATCTTTATTTGTTAAACAAATACTCTCCAATGAGTCTTGGCCAAGACATGGGCTTGTTTTCAAAAAGTGAAATAAACATACTGGTTCAGAGGAAGGTCTCCTGTGACCTTCAGGTCTAGTCCAGAGGTTTGAAGTTGGAGTTTCCAGTGTTCTTTGGGCTTTGGCTCCTGTTCTGTTTCCTCCAGTGTTCTTTGGGCTTTGGCTCCTGTTCTGTTTCCTCCAGTGTTCTTTGGGCTTTGGCTCCTGTTCTGTTTCCTCCTTTAGTGATTGGGAAGTTAATAGGCTTTTTGTGATGCCATAGAGACACTGTTTTCTTGTATTGGAGGGCTGCAATTGACTAGAGTAAAAAGCTTCAGCTCTCCTGTGTTAACTCATGGTTAAGGATTTATAACTAACTGTAAAGTTTGCCTCAAGCTGCAGAGCTGGTACTCACAGTATCAGCTTGGCAATGGCTTTTACTTTTTAAGTGTCTTAAAATGGAGCAATTAATAATTTCAGTTTAACTGTTTGTAACTTAAGTTTCAGGATGCAAGACAGTAAAAGCACTTTAAAATAAAAATTTGTGCCCTTTAAAAAATATGGATAAAGTTATTTGATTTTATGTCTTCAAAGGAAAATACAGCAAAATGTCTGTGAAATCTATTTTTAAAGATATTGTTACAGTTTTCTTGCTGAGATTAGAGCCTCCCATTGGACTGCTAGAGATGCTGTGCTGCCAGTGAGGTTCAAGTTCATTGTCTCATGGAAATATGGCCCGTCCTGGTCATGAGACCATGNCTACTCCCTGCCCCAATATGGCTGTAATCTCTGATTCCACATGTTGGGACATTGGAAATAAATAGCCCAGGTTCAGAGCTATAGTGGAGATGTCTATGGGCACCAGGGAGCCTTCTCCCAGCCCTTTCTTTTTGTCCCTCCTTCTGGTCCCCACAGCAAGGAAGGAGGGAAATGCCTTTTATTCGTTGACATTAGTTATAGCAGATTACTATAAGGGGTGTTTGAGGACACACTGAGATGGTGTCACATTTTATGCAATTGACTTAAAAGTTGTGTGTGTGTGTGGGGGGGGTCTGTGCCCCACCAGTCTCCTGTAAAGGGAGACCTGGAACCGAGGAAGGGTAAGTGCGTACTGTTCACTTACCCTGGAAGACCATTTGGCCTCAACCGAACATACTGACAAGCCCCGCATTGGGCTGCCAGCTGTGTGTGTGTGTGGGGGGGGGCTGTGCCCTACCTAGAACTTAGGTCTCCCCTGAAGGGAGACCTGGAACTGAGGAGAGGTAAGTACGTGCTGCCTGCCCATTTCCCAGCCTTCCTTTCTGGAGACAATCAGACGCAGCAGGGAGTCATGTCAGGCAGGAACTCATTTATTAAAAATCAGCAAATCCCTTTTAAAGCATAAAATCATAAGGTTTGGAGGGATCGACACCCTAACGGGCCAGTCAGCTTAAAGGTCACCCAATCACACACCTGATCCATATTATCCACAACACTGTCCACAAGGGGGATCATGTGTTAGCATTGTCTCTCCTAATTTGAAGCCTCAATTGCATTCCCCTGCAAACAACCCGGGTTCTCCCTCCCCATCTCCACTGGCACATGGCTCCACAAACCCCCACAAAAAGTTTTCTAAATAAAGCCTTCTTTTTAAGACTTCATGCCTAGTGGATTTACCCTTAGTCATTCTTTTTCAATCTTAGGTCATGATTGATGTTCTGTGGTGTGAGTGGTGCTGGTGATAGTTGCATGGGAGAAAAATGAAATGTCTGTCAGTGGGGGTGGGGGGGCGGAAATGATAATGATGATGTCATTAGTGGAATTGGTGATGGGTGTGGTGTAGTGGTGGCACTATCAACAGTGAAAAGGGGGTTGTGGTGGTGATGGTAACAGTGTGGGCTGTACACTTCTGCCTCCCTGAGCTGTTTTCAGAATGTTTGTCTTTGCAGAAAGCAGTGGCTTGGGATATCTGGTATATTTTCTATACATAACAGGCCTTACCTACCAATGTATGATAAAGCTGATTCATAGGTGAGATGATACGTAAGAGTTTTCAGAGACAGGTCTTATTTAAGCCAGAGAACAGCTTTGCTTCTTTCTGTGACATCCAGTTCATGAGCAGGTCCATGACAACCTGAAGCTCTAACATTCTACTACAGAGACAGTGGAATCTGTCACAGGCTCCTGCCCCACACCCCACACCTTGTGTTGGCTTTAAAGATTAGGAATGTGAACCTTCAAGTCCTTTACTATTTCCTGCATTCCAGCCACTAGATAGGAAGTTCAGCCCTTGTAGAACTTTGTAGACCGTGTCTTGTCTTAGACGNAGAGTATGGGAAGAAATTCATAAGTGGATATTCCATATTTGGTTTCCTTCTCTCACTGTGAGAGGCAGAAAATGTATTTTCTCCTACGCATTTCCTTATGCAGCAGTGTCCTCAGATGACCCTTTAACGTTTATGTGGGAACTGTTGGAGGCTCTTCCCGCATGTGTCCAAGGCCTGAGCTGTGGAGTGATCTTTTCCTGACCTGACTGGTCTCTGNCCAAATAGGATATTGAGCAAGCCAGAAACCAGACCCGAGCCGAAAAACCAAATAGAGATAAATATTTACCCTCCTCCCAGTGGGAGTCCTGGGTTTTTAGGATCAAAGACCTACTTTGTGTGTGTGTCTGTTCCTAAGCCTTGGATAAGCACCCAGAAGCAGGAGACCTGGAGTATGGTACAGACTCTGGAACCCAGGCTCTTTAGCCCTCAGACAAATTCCCTAGTGGTTCTTTAAAAAAAAAAAAAATGTATAAAAATATAAGTTGTATTTCTTAAAATAAGAAAGAGAAGAAGAAGTAGAATTGAAGAGGCGAAAAGATGAGCAGACATGACAAAGACAGCACCAGAAGCAGAAAGCAAGGTGTGTGTGTGTGTGTGTGTGTGTGTGTGTGTGTGTGTGTGTGTGTGTACAGTGAGGACAAGTTCAAGGAGGGCAGAAGGCTGTGCATACATGTGTCTCCGTTCTGCACTGTACCTTTACTTTTCTGGTAGTACCCCTAAAAGCACAAAGGTTTTTATTTTTGATTGAGTCTAATTTATTTTTTTGACTTGCTTGTGTGGTGTCTGCAATTCCATGGTCTAATCTGAGAACAGAAAGGTTTTGCTCATATTTTCCTCAAAGAGTCTCACAGTTTCCACTGAGAATCGATTCTGTGCTTAGTGTGAGGTAAGGCACTCTGCATGTGGAGAACTATTTGTCTCGGATTTTTATTCCTTAATTCCACAAATATGTATGGTGAGCACAGTCTGTGCCAGCCATTGTGTACTGCCAACAGAATGTCCATTGGTGCCAGAATGGCCCAGAAACTGAAGAGGGGAAAAACATTGAAAAATTTGGGGAGTAAAGGTTTTTTTTTTTTTTTAAATTCAACATTTGAAAAGAGATTATTAAAGTGTAATATGAGGAAACTACAAGCATATTTGAAAAGTATTGCTTTTTAAAAGGAAAACAGATTAATTATATGCCCTATATAATTGTTAGTGTGTATTTCTTGCACAACTAACATACAAATTGCTACTTAATATATTGAAAGCGAGGTAGGCCTGGTTATTTCCTTCAGATTATTGCCAACTATCTAAATATTATTTATTCACACACCAAAAATTACTCTTCTTTGGGCTTATTTTGAAATCCAAAGAAGTGAGGCCATTGTCTAAGCACATAGCAGACAACAGTTGACAGTGTGGAAGCCGTTCTTCTAGGAGCCTGTTGATGGCAAATGTTCCAAATGGGACAGGGAAGTAAAAACAGTTAATTCCTGACGTGAATGCACTTCACACAGCTGGACATGCCCATGGTGCCAGTGCCTGGGACAGCCTCCCTGCACAGCTGCTTGCAGCCGACCCTTCTATCCGTGTTTCTTCCCCCTTCAGTAAAAGCACTGGCAAAATGCATGAATGTCCCATGCGCACATGCGCGCCCCTTCTCCATCTCCCTGGCCACTGCTGGGAACCCACACTTGCCCACACCTGTATTTCCTTTGCCCCTTATTTCCCAGATTCAGGTGAACAAGTGCCTTAACTAGAGATCCCCATGGACTTTGGTGATCTGGATACTGTTTGGCCTCATGTCTGCTAGTTGCACAGCAAAGTTCTAGAAAGAAAAGCGCAATGGCTCATTCACCTTGTCTCTGTGATTTTTTTTTTTTTTAATCACTAGGCCATGTGTAAAGAACTGCATTAGGGGGTGATTGTATTTTAACTTTGAATGGAAGCTGGGCTGCTTATGAGGATCAGAAGGTAAATCCTGGTGAGAGTTCTGTGCCAATAGGAAAGTTATACCCAGATGGCAGGAACCCCCAAAAGACCACCATAGAGACCAAATCCCACATGTAAAAGCAAAGAGCCTTTATTTCAAGCTCTGAGCTTAGTCTCTCTGCCTGTCTGATGCAGTGGTGAGAGCAGAGAGCCCTGAGCCCGGGCAGGGTGGGATTTTTATCATAGCAGAGGTTGAGGTAAGGGGATTTCCAGGATTCAGGACCCTAATTGGCTGAAATTTGTCTAGGAGAATAGGTATAGGTGTGTGCTGGGAATGTTTGGAATGTCAGGTATTTCCTCCAAGATGCAGTCCCTCCCTGGGTGGGGTCAGCTTATATCTTTTCCTGAATCCGGGTATTGCCTGCCAGTAAGCCTGTTACAGAAGCTGTGTCTGGGCCTCTAAGCCTGTCATGGCAGCTGTGTGGTCAGACTGTTTTGCCCCTGCCCCCACATTCCCCCCTCAGAAGTACCAATGACAGGACTCAATCATGAGTCCTGTCTGTCCAGGGGTTTAAGGGTTTTAGGACTAAGAACCATTAGCTAAAAAATTATTCTACATTCCCCCCTCACAAGTACCAATGACAGGACTCAATCATGAGTCCTGTCTGTCCAGGGGTTTAAGGGTTTTAGGACTAAGAACCATTAGCTAAAAAATTATTCTACATTCCCCCCTCACAAGTACCAATGACAGGACTCAATCATGAGTCCTGTCTGTCCAGGGGTTTAAGGGTTTTAGGACTAAGAACCATTAGCTAAAAAATTATTCTAGGGCAGCAATATCTCTATCTATTGCCATTCTTAAGGCCCTGTAGTTCTGATCTTTGAGTACAGCCAGAATATAATCTTGAATGATTTATATAGAAATAATAATTTCTTAAAGCCATATAATACCTCTTTGGTTCTGCACAAAGAAGGTCAAGTGTCTTATTGCAGAACCATTTTAGTTAATAAATTCATCAATTGACAACTCTGAACCTATTTTCCTGGTATGTCAATGGGCATTATAGTTAGCCATTTTGTCCCCTATGTCAGGGAGTTTCTTTTTGACCCAGCCTTTCAGCCTATTTTGGGCAGGGAGCATGGAATGAAGTATTCTCTTCTGGAACTGCTTCCAGCTGACACTGGGGCATTGTTGTCAGGGAGAAAAAAGGCTGAAAGGCAGTCACAGGCTGGGCAATGGGGCATTTGTCAGAAGCATGTGGTTATCTGACCCAGCTGTAGAGACAGGGAACAATCACATTGGCTGGGCTGGTCCATGTCAGCTTTTAGCAAGTCCAGAGCTTGTAGTTGTTTGGAACAGTATAGTTAACAACTGAAGCTTGGAGTTGTCTGTCAGCCAAGTGGAAACCTGTTTAGACAAATTTAAACTAGGAACAGAAGTTAAAATTTATGAACTTATTTGGAACTTTTTAGGCCCATAGTCTTAGCAATTGGGAAGAACAGGAGTTCCAAAACCAAGAGAGAGAAAAATACCATCCTTAGGGATAGACAGGTGGGAAAATTTAAGCTGTACTTATCTGGAGTCCTTTTGACCTCTGTGAAGTGGATTCAAGTTTTATGACTCTTTTAGTCCTCTAAGGCCTATATGAATTTTTATCTTACAAAATGACATAAAGGTTTTAGATATATTAGTATTACCAATCTGTACTGAAATCCATATCTAGACAAAGCAAGTAATGGGTATCTGTAAAACAGCAGAAGTGGACTCATACCTTTGAGTCCCAACAAGAACTACAGATTTGGGTTAAAAGTATGTGCATTTTCCTTTTGTCCAGAGATCCAGGTATAGATTGGACAGAAATTTCTTTGGTCTGATGAGAAGTACTTTTAAGTTTATATTTAGATGACAAGCGAAATAAATCTAAAATGTTGAGCTTGTGACTGAACAGTAAGTAGTCATTGCTCTACCAACTTACCAGAACTCTATTAAATGTTAAGCTCTGAACTTTTATATCATAGAAGAGGAAATCAATCTGAAACATTTTTTATAATCTAAGTCATTCATTTATATCTTCATAACTTGCATTTATATCTTAAATCACTTTCTGAGATTTTTAAAGCATATCCTCAGACCTTTATATATCTTAAAATATTCTTAGACCCTCAAAACTTGCATAGATTTTCATATCCTCAGACTTTTTTTCAGACCCATTTTTAAACCTTTATGATTTATTTAAATTTTTATACCTTAGAACATTTTCTTAAAAATGAGCTAACAAGCTGGCTTTAGCCTTGTGGAAGGATCTGGTTGTCTGATGCTGCCAAGCTGACAAAGTTATAGCTATCCTAGCCATCAATACTATCAGAGATCTGAGAAGGATAAATTTGAGTGCAGACCAAGCAGCTTCCAAACCTTTAAAAAAAATGACAGGGACCAGTCCATACCCAGTTAGCCATACCAGGTCTGCATAGCATTGGAGGTAGAAGTATCAGAATAGCATCAATCTTTGGCTACTAGGCCTATAAGGGGAAAATTTTTCCTGTGAAAGAGAGACTTGGGGAAGACTGATCTTACTTTGTCTAGGCAAAAGGGGTGCCATCATTTCCCCTTGTCCACAGTCTGGGCTGGGTCCTGGTGGCAGGGGTTGGGGCATCTCGCCCTGTGGTCAGTGTTGCCATAATCCAGGCAGAGACATCGTCGTGCCCTATAATCTTCTTTGGAGACCTTGGGTCACTGCTAGGATCTGGGAGTCTCTCTGATATAATAAGCTTTTAAATAAACATTTTAAATGCCATCTTCTGCAGATCTCTGAAGTATGAGGGCTGTCCAGGTATATCTGAAAAGAAAAACTTTTTTTCTAGTTAATTGTTTTAACCTCAACCCTGAAAACATATGCAAGGGACTAAGTAAAGCTTATCCTTGTAATTAATTACATCAGTCCCATAGCCTTATAAATTTAAACATTTTAAAAACTGTTCTTAAAAAGGTTAAAACCTCTCAAACGTCTTTCTGCAATATCAAAAATAAAGTCCCTTCTTTTGTTTTAAGAGGGAGAAAACATGGCATAACCGTAGTCTGTATTAGGCAAAACCAAGCTCTAAAGTGCAAACAATCCCGAAGTTCAATATCTGGGATTCATTCACAATCCTTTTGGCTCTTTTATTTAGAGGCTTGGATCATGTCTTTAGGCCCACCCTTGATGGCATATACATAGCCTGCCTTATAGATCTCAGCCTGCTCCATTTCATTGTGCATCAGACTACATGAACACAAAATCCTTCTGCACACACAATTAAAAAAAAAAAAGCAAATGACTTATTTGGAGAAAATATTTGCAATTTATACCATAGACAAATAATGAATTTCTAAAAACAGATTAGAAAAAAGCAACATACAAGGAAACAAATTAGAGTGTGAAAGGCAATTCATGGGGAGAGAAATGCAAATGTCTTGCAGCCTTATGAAAAGTGGCTTGCCTCTGTTCATTACAGGGGGTGGGGTGGGGGCAGCAAATGCCAGTCAAACTGCACAGGAGTGTTGGTTTTAACCTGTTGCTGACAGATCCATGGGTGGAGCAGCTTGCTCTGTAGTGGAGCTGCAGGGAGAGGCCTTCCACACTGCGGACGTTTCACACATGGAAGAACTTAAAGGATCTGTGGATAGGATAGGCCTTTGGCTCCAGGTCACAGGAGCTTTTCCAAAGACACATCAGCAGAAATGTGCTTGCACCCAGTCAGCTGCAAACAGCCTAATGTTTGTCTGTCTGGTCTAATGTGAAGAACCTGCAGAATGCAGCGGAGCACTGTACACCAGTGAAGAGGAGGTCTTATGACCTGCCTTTGATGAGGTCATATTCCCAATACAGGAAGTAAAGACACAGGCTAGAGACATGGGGAGACTGTGCTCGGCGTTGCTCCCTTGGCTTTTTGCAAAGGGGATGGAAACAAGTCATGAAAACAAGGGACTGGTTACCTTTCGAAGGATAGAAATAGAGTGGAGGGCAAGGGTGGTAGCCGGGCTTATCTCGTCCTGTCTGTGGATTTGACGTTGGAACCAACTGAATGTTGTCCACAATTATAAAACTGTGGTTCCAACAAACAAATAAACAAACAAAAAAGAGAAATGAATCAAATGGATGGACCTTCTTCAGTTGGTGGTGCGACTACCCCAGAGTAAAGACCCAAGGGAGCAGTGTGTGAGTTACGGGGTTGCCTTGGTAGAAGCTTCACTTAAGTGTCTGGTCAGAGGAGTTGAGGAATCACTGTGGAACTCACTTAAGAAATGGCAATTCCTTTCCATGACAGCTGAGGGGTCAAGGAACAGTGTCCTGCCCAGCAGGGAAAGTCTGGTTTCTAGGACCAGTTCTCACTAAAAGGCCTTTGTAGAGATCATGATGTCCCAAGTTTGGACCAGGAAGTATCTGACTATGCCTGGGGTCACTTGTTATCAGAAAGCAAAGAAGTTACTGGAGTCTGATGATTGATGGAAAAGGCCACAGAAAATTTTAGCCTTGAAAGAATCCCTAATTTTTCTCTTTTAAAGGTCTAAAATCAAGTGTGTTGGAATAGACCTGAAACCCCAACGCTTGAGAGGTAGGAGCAGGAGGATTAGGACTTTAAGATCACTCCTGGTTATATGGAGAGTTTTGGGCCTGGTGGGGCATTTTTTTTTTTAAGGAGATATTTTTTTAAATTTGTTTATTATGTACACAGTATTCTGCTTGCATGTGTCCTTGTAGGCACCAGATCTCATTACAGGTGATTGTGAGCCATCATGTGGTTGCCAGGAATTGAACTCAGGACCTCTGGAAGAACAGTCAGTGCTCTTAACCGCTGAGCCATCTCTCCAGTCCCCAGCNAAGACTTTAAAAAGGGAGATTCTAGGCCTGTAGTTAGGCCTCTTAGCTCCCTCTTCATTGGAACTAGCTGTAAAATTCCAAAGAAGGGAGAGGGTGGCTAGGGCACTCCTCTCTTCATGCTTCTTCCAGATGACAGGGACAAAGGCTCCTTTGATCTGGGACTCCTGTTTCAGTGGAGTTTCTGGATTCTTCGGTCATTCTGTTTTTGTCTTTCATGTCTGTTCCTCACCTCTTCCCCTACACCAAAAAAACAGTCCTACAGCAGATCTGGAGGTCAGAGATATAAAGGTGCAGGTAGAAGTGTAGATCTAGGAGTGTTCATCGCTAGGAGAAGTACCTTGATGAGAGATCTCCTGCCTTTGGCTGTCTTTGCTGCTTTCAAGAGAAGAGGTTGGAGGGAGGGTGAGGGAGGAGGGAGAGAGAGAGGGAGAAATAATGAGAATGTATACCTTACCAAGAAAAATGGCCTTGGAAAGTAGCCAAAGTCCTGCCTAGAGCTCCCATGCACACTGTGGTATGGGTTTGTTTATAAATATATTTTTAAGGGAGATATGGCTACTCACTCCTTTAGTCCCAGCACTTGGAAAGCAGAGGCTGGTGGATCTCTGAGTTTGAGGCCAGCCTTATCTACATATGAGTTCCAGGACAGCCAGGACAGCCAGAGCTACATAGTGAGACTCTAATTTTTTTTTTTAACTCAAGAAAATATGTAGGAATAGGTTCCCTGAATCCTTCATACGAAGTTCCTACTTTGTACATAAAAGCATCTATCTTCACCAGGATTACATGTTCTTCCTCTTGGTCTGCACTCTTGGCCAGCACTTAGTGTTGTCAGTTTTTAAGTTCATTCTGTGAGCTGAAGAGTCTCATGGTAGCTTCTCATTGCTTGTTCCTAATCATTAATAACATTGAACGTTTCCTGATTATTTTCTCAGATGTGCTGCCTAGTCAGATCTTTTGCTTGCTATTAATTGGGTTGTTTCCTTCAAAGTGTTGAGAGTCCATTATCTATCTTATATGTCCTTTGACAGACATATAATTCACAAATATTTTCTCCCCATCTTAGCTTTTTCTTTTTAATTATTTTGAGATGGGGCCTTATGGAGCTAGCCTCAAACTTGGTATATGGAGGAGGCTAGCCCTGAACTCCTGGTTTTCCTGTGCACTCCCAGGCCCATCTCTTTCTGACTTTAGGGAGGAAGACTTGACTTTTCCTTCCTTCCACAGTACCCATCACAGACCTTAATTTTGATGAAGTCAAATTCCTGGTCTCAAGTGATTCTGCCATCTCAGCCTCTTGGGTAGCTGGGACCACAGATGTGTGCCACCACACCTACCAGTGCACATTCATGCTTGCTAGGCAGTGTACTACTGCTAAGCTTTACCCAGCCTATTACAACCTGGTTCTTGTGGTTTTGAGTAAGTTTTAGAATTCCCCTATCTATAACTGAAATATTGTGCTGGGGTGTGGATGAAATTTGCATTAACTCTTTAGAACTGGAGCCCTGTTGAGGTCCTTCCTTGGAGTCTAATTCCTGAAGATGCCTGTCAATTTTGTTTTTAGTTCTTTGATTGTTTCCATTAGTGCTTCATAGGTTGCAGCATGTGGCTTCTGTGATTTCATTAGATTAGCCCTGGAACATTCAGTTTGTCACCATAACTAGTATTTTAAACTGGTGTTATTAATTTTCATAACTAGTTCATAGACATGGGAGTCTTTTTTTGCCTGTATTTTGTGATCTTCTTCCTCACTTATTAGTTTTTGGAGTCAATGGATTGGGGCAGATTTTGTTCTTATGTATATATTTTTTTTTAATTTGAATCACTCTTTTATGTGTTTAAGTGGGATGATGATAGTTGATGTTGATACATATATGCAGAATGTAATAACTGAATAAAGATAATTAGCAGACCCATCACCTCAGTTGTTTGTTGCTTGTGTTATGAACATCTAAAATCCTTTAAGATATTAAAAACATACAGTCGATTATTTTCAACGATAGTCAGCATATAGTTTAACAGAACACAGTCCTCCTGTCTGTCCTTTTATACTCATTAACCAATTCTTCCTTATCCTCTCTCTCTCCTATGCATTCAAGTTCCTGATAACCCCTATGCTACCCTCTACTTACATGAGATCAATTTTTAGTGTCTTAAGTATGAATGAAAATAAACAAGATTTGCTTTTTCTGTTTCCCAGTATAGTGCTCTCCAATCTCATTCATATTGCCACAAGTGACAGACATCTATTCTTCTTATATGTAGTATTTCCTTACATGTATCCATCCATTTGGCTGTTGGGAATGGTGCTGTCACAAACAGGGTCTAGGTCTCCTTTACTTGCTGGTTGCTTCATTGCACATCTAGTGGCACTGTCAGATCATATGAGGTTCTTTCTGTGTGACTTGCCTTTTTCTCGTCTTATTGCAACTTGGGACCTTGGCTTTGAATGATATTCCTTGCCTCTTTTTAACTTTAAGGAGGAAGTGGCATCTGTGAGCTACAGGTTTTGTAAAGAAAAGCTGTTTCCAAAATCTAAGAGAGCACCAGGAGGTTACAGGGGCCTTGTCTTGTGGTCATACTACAGGTACAGCGAGTGGTCGCTGGTATAGCCATTCTTTAATGCCTGTTGTCTTCCTTGCTCTCCTCTCCCTGCTCTATCTTTGCTAGTGATACCAACCTCCATGTCAGCCTGAACTCTCTAACCTCCCACTTGTTACACCCACCAGTCACCACACATGTCTGCTTTTCCTCTGGTCTGTCTCTGAAATTAGCCCCCTCCCTTCTGTGCTGCAGCTACTTCCTGGTTAGAGCACCTGTCATCTCTCATCTCTGTCTTCTGTGTGTGTGGTGTGTGTGTGTGTGTGTGTGTGTGTGTGTGTGTGTGTGTGTGTTTGTGAGTATGCATGTACATGTCTACATGCATATGGAGGTAAAAATCAATGTCCAGTGTCTCCTTAATCTTTCTCCATCCTTATGCTTTGAGACAGGATCTCTCACAGAAGCTGAAGCTCCCTGATTTGGCTAGTGGGGCTATCCAGTGAGCTCTAACCATCATCACTTGTCTCTGTCTCTGCCGCTCTGGCATTACAGATACGTGCCATCATGCCTGGCTTTTCCTCATGCTCCTTGCTGCAGGCCATCCTTCTCGGAGTCCTGTGTACAGTGCTGTCCGAATCACCCTCTCTGATGGAGATCCAGTTGTTTGAGAGGCTGCTTAAATTGGCTCTTTGTCTTAGCACATATGCATAGTCCTTCCCAGTTCCTTGAACAGTGGCTCTGGTCTTTGGTCTCCACTCCTTTTCCTGTCTTATTTCCTGTGCATAGACTGTCTTCTCTTTCCCACTTCACTCTATTGCTTGGCAAGTTTCTCAGCCTTCACAAGCTAGCCACTTCAGGAATCCATCCTCTGTGGCCTGCCTTTGATCATTCAGAGACTGGATTCTAGCCTCCACTCCTGGCACATGCTCTGTGTTTATGTTAGTGGCCTACTTGACGTGCCTGGGATCCACTGGCTGTTTCTTGTTCTAAACCATGGTGTCTGCTTTGTACTTAGGACCTCAGAACTAGGCACAGCATCTGGTAGAGGTATGGTCAAGCACAATTTCATTTTCAACCTTCACACCAGACACAAAATGCCCATGTGTCTTTCAAACCATGACTTTTAAGACTGTCACAGACAAACATCATTCTATTTAATCAAAACTCCTCTTTGTCTTGTCTGCTATTGTTGTAATGATTGTTGCTTATGGACATTGCTAGTTTTCAAAAAGGAAAACATGATATTTCATTGTTCTCTCCCAATTCATATTGTTGAGCCAAAGTATATATATGTCAGTTTTTTGTGTCTATTGAATATGCCTTCCTGTCCTCCTGCTGTCTCCATGTTAGTTTTTCGATTGCTGCTGTGTAGAAAATGATGCTGGGTGGAACCCAGGTGCAGTACAGCTTCATCTGCCTTTGTCTCTGAGCTACTGATTTTTTAAGTCACATCTGGCACATTGTTTAAGTCCACACACATGCACTGGGTGCAGGATGAGTCCGACACCACTGCTCTGGAAGAAGTCATGGTGTCAGGAGCTAGGTGGGGCTGTATTGCTGTGAGGTAGGAGAAGCCAGTGGGGCTACCAGGAGTGGAGTTGAGGGGAGAAGCCAGTTAGAGCAGCACATAAGTCACCTGATGCAGCGAGAAAGCCCTGTAAATATAGAGAAGTGATTTTTTTTTTCGTACTTGCATTTGTTTTCCTGCAGATTTCATTTTTCTTCCTAGCTGAGTAATATTCAACAGTGTATACCATACTACATTTTCCTTATTCATAAAACTACCATCTATAGTCACTTGTGCTGTCTTCTTGGATTCTGGCATGAGGTTCAAAGAATATATATGTGGTAGCAAAAGAGATACAGTTTGACCTCAGATGCCACTGTTTGAGAAAGTGCTATGTGAGACCCTCTCAGCAATGGGCCTACATGGTACCTAGCGGGCAGGCCTGGGGTGGCTTACATCTTGAGTTCTGCCTTCCACAGGACAAAAAAAGATGAGCTGGGCCCCAGCTTTGGGTGAGGACACAGATGCAGAGAGCTTAATGCCCTGAGTAGAATGGTTGGGCCACACCTGATACATTCAGCTCCAGCCATATTCACAGACCAAAGCAGCACCCACAACACAGGGTGGTGTTTGCAACATTTTTGGTAAGGTTCTGGAATCAAACTGGACAATCTCAGTTGAAAACAGATGATTTGACCACATAACCTTCATAGTGTTAAGCAGATTGAGGGGAGACAAAGAATGAAGGAGGGCGGGAAGATGGGCATCACTTGCCTTATTGAAAGGCACTGATAAAAGCATTCAGATTCAAATGTGTAAGGTTAATTTGTCCCTAGGAAATACAGAGTTATCTCACCTCCCTTTTTAGCTGGTGGACACATACCCTTCTACAATAAACCTGCAGGGCAGATGATGCTAAGAGTCTCTGCAAGGCCACTTTCAGGCTGGCTTGGCCGTTTAGCAACTGCTGGTTCTTGGTGAAGTGACCTAAGTTCTTGGCGTCAGTTCCTAATATAGAAAAGGGTCAGTTGAACTTCATAATCCTTCTTGCTCTCAATGTTACACTAAGTAAAGTACTTTTCAGTTTTTCCATTGTTTCTCGAAGGTGCTCTGGACTTTGCCAGGGACTTTTCCTGAGGAGGTTTTTCTTATGTTGAAAGGCCCTCCCCCCTCCCTCTGACAAAGCTCAGTATACCGTGTTTCTCTTTCCCATCTATCATCTAGAATTCTTGCTATGAGCTTTTATAATGTTTTACAATAGTAATTTCTTCAGCCGTGCTTTAACATCTGAGTTTTCTTCCTGTGTGTTTGCCATATTGACAACAGTTTTGAAAGTTTCTGAGAGGATCAACTGCTGGCAGCTCCATGTCCCTCTCCCACCTGAAAGCTTTGAATGGACCAATGGAAAAGTGACTGTGCCNACAGGAAGATTGACTTCCCTACTTCCCCTGTCCTCTGGGTGGGCATACCAAGTCCATGAAAGTGTATTTCTTCACAGTGTCCCATCTCAGCAATACTGTTTGACTTGACTGAAAACTGATATTTCTAAGGCAGCTTGTCTTATAAAATGATAGATGATCTCAAAAGCAGACTGAGTTATCTGTATGGTAAATCCAAACACTAAAAATGATGCAGATTCATGGCTCAAAGTAAGGCTGAAAGATGAATTTAGGAAAAAGGGGCTTCTAGTTTCATGCACTTTATTTATCTATTTTAAAGACAGTTTTCTAAGTTCATCTTATTACAAAAGTGAAATCATCTCTGTGGATCCAAAATCATTTTGGAAGTAAGATCTTGTTTACTTTGGTTTTTAGGTAATTTAGTTTGAGTCCCAAGCTTAGAGCCAATTTTTTTTTTTGCCCTAAGTTTAAAATAAAATGTAATTTTGAAAAAAAAAATTCTAGCCCTACTCATCTATTACATTGTTTTGCCTCTTAATTTTCTGCTTCCTGGGTGCAGAGGAAGAGGAAGGCTGGAGGTGGCCATGAGAGTAGTGCTGCATCAGTCATCAGTCTGCGGTGAACAGTGTGTGTGTCATGCATATGGGAGGTGGTAAAACCTTTCCAGATGGAAACCCCAATGCCTTAGCCAAATCCTGCTATGGATTCTGTATCCATTTCCTGTTTCTGCTCTGACAATGGAAATTGATCTACAGCTCTGGGAGCCAGAAGTCTGAATCCGCCGATGCTGTATTGAGGTGTAGGCGGGGCCACACCTCCTGAGGCCACCCCTCAAGGGACAACCTTACTTCATCTGTTTTCGGGTGGTGCTGGCATTCTTGTTTGTGGCAGTGCTGCTCCAGTTTTTAAGCACTTTGAACTGAATTTTTTGTGCCCCATAGGATTTCCTCTTCTGAAATCCTAGTCTACCAGTGTGATAGTACCAGGAGGAGTGGTTCTCAGACAACAGTTAGGTCACAAGGAAAACCTTATGAATGGGACAGACCCTCAAGTACTTGTTTTCTCTCTGTGCTGTCCAGTGAGGTAGCTATCTGTAATCAAGGACAGGCCTCTCCCTTAACAGCTGTGCTCGCCTCAGACTTCCGGCCCCTGAAATTTTCAGATAACTTTCTATTGCTCTCATGCCACCTATTTAATGACGACTACTTCTGGCATCTACCTTGTCATTGCATCCATCTTCAAGTATACATGTGATTCTACTTAGGGCCCACCCTAATGAATCTAAAACAGCTTACCTCACCATGGTCCTCAGCTTAACCTCATCTGCAAACACCTGCCCTCCTTCTATTACTCAACTTCTTACCATGGAAGGTCCTGTTTGGCAGTTATGGAGTTTGTGAGGTACCATTCTCCAGCCTATCACAGGCTGCATTTATTTCAACAAGTCTCTTACATGTCTCTGCTGCTTCCACCCAGTGTAGTCTGCTAATGTCATAAAGTCTATGAGTTCTTAAGTCTGGAAGCTGCACTGGAATCCCTCCTTTGCTATCTGCTGGTTCTTGAAGCAAGATAAGTTGTCTACACTCCCTGCTTTAATGCACTCATCTGCAACTAATGGGCAATATTGTGCCCCAGTTCCCAGTATACCAGTTAGCAAGGTAGGATTCTTAGGGTCTATTGTGTGCCTGAATTCTGTGGCTTCATGATGAAGGATTAGTATACTCTTGATAATAGTATCAAAAATAGAATACTACAGGCTGGTAAATATTCCACAGAAGTTCAGAGCTAAATGAGAGGCTCCTAACAGAGTTTCAGGGTAAGCCCATGAGACCACAATGTGTAAGCTGAGGTCAGAAGGTGGTAGGACATCAGGAGTATGAAGAGAAATCTGTGCAAAGGGCAGCGCATGTCTAGAAAGAACTTTGAACTTTGGGGTGGGGGGATAGAATATGTTAGCAGCACTTGGAAGCAGAGTCAGGATGACTGTCATACACTCGGGGCTATCCTGGACCACAAAATGTGTTCTAGGATGGGGGGCTACAGAATGAGAGGAACTTTGGGATGAGATTGGTAACAGCATCAAGGATCAGGTGAGGCAGGGCCTTCTAGAAATATGAACTTCCTTCTGAGTGTGTTGAGAAGACCGATGAATGGACATAGATAGAGGCCGGGTGGAGGATGGGTTGTGACCATGACTTGGTTTGTTTTTCAAGAGTGCACTGGCCCCTGATTGGAGAGTAGCTTAGTGGGAATGAGGCAGTGTTCCTGGAACGATGAGATCAGAGATGAGGCCAGGGTAAATTAGAGCAANGTGAAGAGAACACTAATAGAGAAACCTGGATCCTTGTGATATACCCTGGAGAATACAGGACTTGAGAGGTGTATTGCTAGAGTGTTGGGAAGAGGGAGATGTTAAATGTGGTCCCAAATTGTTGGCATAAACAGCTCCATGGCTGGAGGTAGCAGTGACTGAAGCAGGAAAGAGTAGGCCCAAACATATTCTAGGTTCAAGTTGCTATGTGTTAGGTTATGGATGCCACATAGCATAGCACTCTTACAAATTGAGGCATAGCTTTTGTTTCATTTGCCTGTAATTATACTTCAAAATTACAGCTTGTTGCTGAGGTTCACGCTGTGGTTCTATGCTAAAAGAGTGGACAGTTTAGGGATCAGTGTATGCATCCATGAACCCGATATTCCAACATGATCCCTTTGGTAGTCCCTTTTAGCTTGTTGTGCACAAATGTTGTGTGACACTCAGGACTTGACAGGACTTGACCACCTGGATTTTGCTTTGGCCAGCTGGATCCACTTCAGAGAGGCGAGTGAACTAAAACCTGCATGTGGTGGCAGTTTCTGGTCGAGGCTAACTAGGGAGATTCTGGCCAAAGCAGTTGTGGCCAGTAAGAGGCCTCATGACCAAGGGGAAGGATGTGGCTTGAGAAGAGCTGTAACTGCTGTCACCAAACAGGCATGAAGCTCATCAAACTTCAGAGGAGTCTGCAGCTGTGGATGGCTACTCACTGATGGGCACATTAAAACGATTTAGGGCATATGGAGCAATGGTGATGGGCAGAGAAGATAGAGACAGAAAATTAAGCTGCTGTCTTCCTATGTGCTCCCTGTCACTGGACACATTGTCTCCAGCCCACACCCCCTAACAGCTGATAAAGAAGGTCAGCTCATGGTCCACAATGGTTGTTAAAGCTCCAGCCATTGTCCACTCACTCTATCCAGCTAGAAGGGCTTGCACTGCCTGTCCTTAAGAGGAGCTCTAAGCTGCTGTAGAATATTTGTCCACTTGTGTTGCTGGTGCTGGGAATTGAACCCAGGGCTTTAGGCATGCTACCCAAGCATGCTGACAATGAGCTGGGGCCTCAGTCCCTGCCAAACACTTTGGCTTGTTCAGTGTTAGTGTCACTTTAACTGCAAGGGAGGCTGGAAGATGCAGTCAGTGTGAGTCTATGTATCTTGGGAGTACTAAGGCATAAAGGGG
Organism: Neotoma lepida; assembly: GCA_001675575.1. NCBI lineage: Eukaryota > Metazoa > Chordata > Mammalia > Rodentia > Cricetidae > Neotoma > Neotoma lepida. The sequence goes on from LZPO01044688.1 coordinate 71,298, forward strand.
AAACAGCTAGACTCTCTGATGAGGTCAGTTTCAGCGCAGAGAGCAGCATCAAAGTAAGTCTTCAACTCTGTCACAGATGCCTGAATCAGTTCTTACATCTTCTGTACGCTCAGTGGAATGATCAGAGAGAACAGAAATCAAGACAATCATGGTCTTTATTCTCAGGAAAATTAGAATTCAAGGTGGGTAGACAAACAGTAAACAGGAAAACAAATAACTGAACAAGGTCATGATGAGAAAATAGCAGGTGCTATAAAGAAAATAAGTCACATGGCTTTCACTGGGTCAAAAACAGTTCATCCATTGAACATCTCTAGAGTTGCTTATTTGTGAGTGAGGAATGCAGTCTTCAGCAGGGCTATTTGCGTTTCTTTTTTGGACTGTGCCTGAACTTTTAGGGGATAAAAGTGCATTAAAATCACTTTGCTGGGCCAGTCATAGGAAGGCCTATTTACACTGGAGAATTGTAGGCTGGCATTTCTATAAAGTTTTTTTCTGGGCATGTTTATATTAGGTTTTGTTTATGTAATATAAATGCTCATTTTCGGCAACCGTTGATTTAAACATGTGAAGGCCATTATGAAAAGTGTTGTTAGTAATAGAGGAGACTCCCAGTGGCATGTGTTTAATGAAGCAGCATGATTTGTAAAATACCCTGAGAAATGTTAATGTTTTGGATTTCTTTCCCAAGGGAGGACCCCCCCCATCCTTAGACAGTGGTCTTAGATTTCATGGTAGGATGCTGTAGAGTCAGTTTTTTGCAAAGTTTTTGTTGTTTTGTGGAGTTTTTGTTTGTTTGAAACAAGAGCCATCAGTGACACTTACTTGGCTCTGATTTGATATACTTTGTATCAGTTCACAATTATTTCTGAAGTCTTGGACTGAAGTTGCTTAGAGTTAAAGAAAGGTTTTTATGCACCCTTCATTCTGACTGTACTAACCCACGTTAGTGATTTTCTAGAGTCTTGTTAGAATTTTCATCTGTTTAGATCTGTAGTTTATCGTCTCCATTATGGTAAAGACCACAGTCTGGAGAAGAAAATAGTCCTTAAGTAAGTTCTAGGAGTGGCCCTGGCTTGTACACTGGGGAGGGGATGGGACGCTAAGCAGCAGCAGCAGCAGCAAACTGCACTAGCGACATGATTAAGCCAAACCAGAACTTAGGGGAAAACAGGAAATTTGACCACACATCTCTTCCTAGTAACAGGTTTTGTGTGTCTTTGTTAATATCATCACAGCTTGTTTTAATTCTCTTTAACTTCCTCTCTAAGATGTGATATTCCATTTCTCTATAGTTTTCTGTACAGCCTTCATTTAGTAAGCACTTTGCTTCAAACAGACTGGTTTGCTGTAATAGAGGAATTTCAAGTGAAAGGAATCTGTAATGGAATTGAAATGTTGTGTCTTGGTCTGTAGGCATGTTGGTGTTAATAAGCTGTTAATTAATGAGCAAAGCTTTTGCCAGAATAGTGGCTAAACAGCCTCTAAGCCCACCCTTTGACTGGTAGCATGGCTTGATATTTTGCACAGTGGAGAAGCCTTTGCTGAATACTCTTGGCTTTCTTCACATAGTCTTCCTTTTACACTTGAACCTTTGTTGTCACTTTAATGGAAGAAATGATTCCTGTTTAATCTGGGACAGCTGCATACGTTTTGAGACTGTGTGCCTAGGCTCTCACAGAAATCTGACCTAAAAGACAGATGTTGGGACTCCCATATAAAAGTCTATTCTAAACAGTCTGTGCTACTGCTGGACACTTTTCAACAGCAGATTCTACTTGATAATAACTTTACTTTGAGAATGAAAACCAGCAGAGCCCTGCTTCAGTCCACAGCCCAGAGGAAGATAGCTAATCTTGGACATTTTGCATTTACAGGTTAAGGACAGTGTAAATCACATTGTTGGGAAAATAAGAAACCATTAGTCCATATGCAGAAATCTTCTGAGCATAGAATCTCTGCTTTCTTCTCTATGTAACTGGACCATAGCAGAGAACCACCGGCTGTAAATCGAGAAGTTGTCTGAACCTGGCAGGCCAGCCACACAAAGAGCCATGTGGCTCAAGAGAAGAGATGGACACAGAATCCGTTTTAAAGTTTCCAAAATGAATGTCAGGAAGCACAGTCACTGGAATGAGCTCACTGGTGTGTTTTATTTTGAGAAATGTGGGGCATGCCCATTATGAAATGGGAACCTGAAATGTGATCCATCCATCTTAACCAGCTCAGGGTTTTATTCAATTCTTCAAGCCTTAATCCTGTTAGCTCCATGCACAAAGGAAATGCAGGGCTCCTCTCTGATGACTCTCCCAGGCCTCCTGGCATCTGTAAACCACATTTTGAATTTTACAAATGAAGCTTATTATTTGATTATCAACGTGACTACCATCAGGGAGGCCACTTTTCAAATGAATATTCTAGACTGTTTACTTTGAGAAGAAGCCTTAAAAGATGATGATGGTTTCAGTAAGTTCCTAGAATTGGTGGATTTTTTTTTTTTAAAGAAACTTGTTTGACCAAGCAAATTTTGGTGTGAAGCACATCAAATGAATGAGTTTTAAAACCCTAATTCTAGGTTTTCAAATAAAGACCACTTATTGATTAAAAATTTAACAAGCATCATTTATAGCTTTGTTTAAACTGGATTTTAAAAAGTATGTGCTTAAGGGGTTTTGAAGAATATATAATGAGATTATAAAATGAGAAGTTTTTTTAAAGTTACTTTCTCCAAATAATTCAGAAGACTGGTGTGAAATTCTTCAGACTCGATCATGGCTGTAGACCCTTTGGACATAGCTCTAACCCAGCAACCTCTGAGATCTGCTTCTGGTGCTGCTGGGAGCTAATCACACTGAAGTGAACATGGGCTAATGATACATTAGGCCAAATTCTATTATACGCTTTTCAGCCGGCTGCCTGCAGTTTGATTAAATTTAGTTCTGAGTGTTCAGATTTGAAACAGCCAAGTGTTCTTCATTGGACTTATAAAAACTTTCTCTCAAAGTCTGAGCTGTTTGAAATCTCCTTTGCTTAGGAAATGTCAGTCATCCCTCCCTGCTCATCAGAGAGGATTTACTTCTGCCTCCTTGGTTAGAAGCTCTGGCTCTTCCAGGGGTGGCGAGGGAGGGGGGTGGGGGTGGGCTGTCATTACTGCAGCCGCCCTATGCTTCTGTGGCCTGGACCCTCTAGTCATTTGGTTTATGTAAGTTTCACAGGGTATTTGCTTCCAGAGCTCATGTTGCTGAAGATTTGCAAAGGATGAAGGCTCTCCCCACTTTCCTATCCTGAGCTCTATGAATATTAAGAGTGGCAAAATTCATCTCCCTCCCCTAACACCCCCCTCTCACCTCAGAGGTACCTTGCCCTCTAGGCAGGATAGCTGGATATTCTCTCCCAAATAGCCCTGGAGTTAGAGTGCAGCTGAGCTCTCTCTCGAGCCACATCTCCCAACTCTAAAGGTTCTATTGTAATTGAGAACATCAAGGGGCATTTTTTTAGGGCACAGGCCTGGCTTCTTATGCACTGATACACGACTTCTCTGGAGCTGGGTAATTTAAGCCAGTTGCCTTTCATTTCAACCATGTCAGAGAATCAAAGCTATAACATCGGACCAGCCAGAAGAATGAGTGGTTGGACAGTAATATGTTTATAATATAAATCCTTCCTGTTTTCTCAACCCATGCTCCCTTAGCTATCTTGCATTTTGACAGGCAGAATACTCTAGAGGTTGGCCCTGTGGACAGTGGACACCAATTTAGGGATTTGTTGATCATTTATTAAGGAAAATTTCAAAGCTGAAAACAGACAAGCCCGCTGCTGCTTAAAACAGTTGCCAAAATTAGTGCTTCCTGANATCCTTAGTATAAAGTATCCTGGGAGCTGGGGCTCATTTCCTCATGCAGCCACGTGGAGGCTGCAGGTGGCTTCATCTTCCTACTAACAGAGTTGGGGGCACAGTGGGCTGGAAGGCCAATGTCACCAGCCTCACTTTTGCCAGGGGATAAAATCTGATATTTTAAAACACTGAGTCTTTAAGCTTTACAGTGCTATGTCAAATGTCTCTGGCTTTTGAGCCCTTCAGGGGATGTTTGTGAAATACTTGACATGGGATAAAGGTGAAGTCAGAGATTCATTTCCTCCTGGGAACCCCTGAGAGGAGAGCTGGGGGTACTGACATCCCAGAACCAGTCTTCACAGGGATCTGTGGGTGGATTCCTACTCCTACCCCGGGGTGATGATGCAGCCTGAAGGCCTGTCCTGTGAGTGTACATGTATATCAGTTACTGGTACTTGGAGAAAAGACAGTCTCAGAAAAGTGATGAGCCCTGCCTGGAGCTTTGGGGAATGATGTAAATATCCCTCTCAGAAGCTCATGGACCTAACTTTTTTCCTCTCTCTTTTAAGCACATAGTCAAAGTTACACTTTCTGAAATGCTTGCAGGGAAATGTGCCTAAATATTTTGAGTTAACTACTTTTTGTTGTTGTTGTTTTAAGACAAGTGTCACTGTAGCCCAGGCTGTCCTTGAACTCAAAGATATTATCCTGCCTCTGTCTCTCAAGTTCTGGGATTCATTCATTCATTCATTCACTTGATTTCCTGAGACAGCATGTGATACAGTGCCAGCCGGTCTTGAACTCCTGATCCTCCTGCCATGTGCTCTTAGGAACTGAAGCTATGGACGAGTGTTACCACACCCAGCTTTAAACACCAATTTTAGGCTACTAGAAGCCACACTCCTTCCAAGGAGAGCTTGTTCATGAATAGCAGCTGGCTACATGATCGTAGGCCTCAGTGAAGAAGGAAAATATTGGTCCCCTTAATCCACAAGCAAGGAGGGAAATGCCTTAAAAGATATTAATATAAAACTTTTCGGTTTCTTCTTTAGTCTCTCTCAACTTAGGGTGTATCTTATTTGCTATTTAATGTTAGCTTTAAATAAAGAAAAGAATGTAAAAATTATCAGCATGAATTGTTACCATTTATTTCCCAAGGCATTTTTAAATGTAAATGAAGGAGTTTTAACTTATATGCAAAGTCATTCAAGTTGCACACTTCTTCATACTTCATTGCATTGATAAGTTTTTTGTTATTATGTGTGGTGTGGTTTGAATGAGAATGGCTCCTATAAGTTCACATATTTTAATACTTGGTTCCCAGTTGATGGAACTATTTGGGAAGGATTAGGAGGTGTGGCCTTGATGGAAGAAGTGTGTCACTGTGGGCAGGCTTTGAGGTTTCAAAAGACTTTCATCATTCCCATTTTGCTCTCTTGCCTCCTACTTTTGGATCAAGATGTGAGCTTTCAGCTGTTCCTGCCACCATGCCTTTGGTCCACCATCATGGACTTTAACCCTCTGAAACCATCAGCCCCTAATTAAATGCTTTGTTTTATAAGTCGACTAGGTCATGGTGTTTTATCACAGCAATAGAGAGGTAAGACACTATAACAAAGTATCCAAGGCAATAACTTATAAAGAGAAAATGTCTTAAGGACATGGTGCCTTAATCACCTCACTTTCGGTGAGGACCTCATGGCACATGACTAGAGCCAGAAGCAGAAAGAAAGATGAGAGCCATCAAGGCATCCCATAGTGAGGCAGGGACCTCCCAATAGGCCCACCTACAAAAAAACTGTACCACTTCCTAGGAGTGGGGACATGGCCCACTTTCAAGCATAGCATTCGTTTTTTGTTTGTTTGTTTGTTTTTTGTGTGTCTTTATTTCACAGATGTCTCAGATGTCTTTATTTCACTTCTTAACATGTGTGTGTCAGCTAGTACCCTCTCTTTTGGCTTACTTGTGAGTAAAGAAAAGTTAAAGGAAACAAGAGCTCAGGCTGCCTCATTTTCTCTCCCATGCTATTGTTGGCATCATGGTTCCTAATACAGGGAAGCAGTGGGAATGAGAAAATACATCACATTTTAAATCTTGGTTCTTTGAAGGCAGAAGTTTCTGTCCTGCCAGCAACTCCCAAATACCTGGCAGCCACTTCCCAAATTACCACACAGAGGCTTATATTAATTATAAATGTTTGGCCAGTGGCTCGGGCTTATTATTAACTAGCTAGCTCTTACATTTAAATTAACCCATTCCTATTAATTTATTTATTGCCACCTGGTCTGTGGCTTACCTGTCCTCCAGCATCCTGCTTCTTGGGTGGCTCACGATATCTGAGTCAACCCCACCCCTCTTTCTCTGAGTCCTAGTTTGATTCTTCTGCCTAACCTTATCCTGTCTTGCCATAGGCCAAAACAACTTTATTATCAACCAATGAGAGAAATACATATTCACAGTGTACAGAAGGACCATCCCATTACAGTTCTTAGTATTTCTTAGAATACTCTGCCTTCACTTTGCATTTGAAGAAAGTTCTGGCTGGATGGAAAGCAGAGCTTCAGAGCAGCTCTGAAATATCTGCTTCTCCTTTCTGACATAACACATAACTTGTGTCTCTCTGAACTCCCACATATCATGAAAGCATCAGAATTCTTGGGTCATGGACATTTTTTTTTTTATTTTTCTTGAAACAGTGTTTCTCTGTGTAGCCCTGGCTGTCCTGGAACTAGCACTGTAGACCAGGCTGGCCTCGAACTCAGAGATCCACCAGCCTCTGCCTCACAAGTGCTGGGACTAAAGGCGTGTGTCACCACCACCTAGTAGGTCATGGACATTTCTGTTGTCCATTGTGAATGAGTGGCAAGGACAGTGGCAGAGATGATACACTGAGCTCCTCTGCCACACCATCATCCTACCAATGCCTACCAGAAGCTCAGCAATAATAACCAAGAGAACAGCCAATCACTGTTGGGTGACTGCATAGGTCCATACAGGGGAATGCCTCCTTCCCCAGTTGCCTTCCCTTCCCTGCCCCCCTCCTCAGCTGCCACACTTACTGTTGGTTCTCATTCATCTTTGTGGCTTTACTTTATAAGTTTGCCCTTCACATATGTGTTGATGCTTATAAAACTTCATGTGAGGCTGGGGGTGTCCCTCATGGTAAAGTGATTGCTAGCCTGGCTTAGGTCTAGAGTAGCATCCTCAGGACAGTGTAGGCTCAGGTCTGGGATAGCATCCCCAGAACAGTGTAGGCTCAAGTCTGGGATAGCATCCCCAGGACAGTACATACACCCCTCCCTCTCCACACACACAAACAGAGAGGAGAGAGAGAGAGAGAGAGAGAGAGA
>LZPO01044688.1:83843-102428 GCA_001675575.1 Neotoma lepida
ACCAGCTTGCTTCTTAAGTCCATTTGATTGATAAGTCTTTTCCCAGCCTTTTACTCTGAGGTAGTGTCTGTCTTTGGAGTTGAGGTGTGTTTCTTGTATGCAGCAGATGGATGGACTCCCAGTTCTTTTACTGCAAAGATCTGTGGACTGGAGTGCATTTTAACACCTAACTCTGGCACCATTTGAGCCTGTGTCAGTGACCTTACTGCTCAGGGTCATTATAGTCTTTTCATAGGAGTTGAATTCGTCTGGTTGTCTTTAGAGGCAGGCAGTGATCGGTTTATCTCCAAGCCTTGGCTACTTCCAGTTTCTAGTTTTAAATGTGTCCTTTATTTATCATCTACCCTAGGAACCTCTTTGCCTTGATCATATAATTCTCAGACTTCTTGACATCTGAATGCAGCCCATGCATACCCTCCTTAATGGAGGCTGATTTTAATCTTCTCAACCACAATAAATCTGACACATACCTCAAGCCAATGGCATGTTGGCTGGCTATTTTGATCCCTTTTCCTATACCACAGAGATTACTTGATTTAAGAAAACAGTCCTAGCATGCTGTTTTCACTGATGCCCATTGGCCCAGCACACTTGAACTTCTGTGGTCCCTCACCTTGCTCATCCCAGACTTGAAAGTAGTTTCATGTCTGATAATTTGCTGGTACTGACAGAAGTTCAGCTAGTTTTCCCCTATCTTGTATCTCATGGAGTTATAAGAAATAAGACAGGTTGAAAGTTTTTTCCTACTAGTGTTATACAGTCAAAACACTCACAAGAAGTAAAGAGTTATAAAGACGATAAAGTTNGGGCTTATAATTCCACGGCATTTTTCCTCTGGGTCTTATTGGGGTGACACTTATCTGAATATATTGAATAAGTGACCCTGCAAGTGGAACACATTTAAAATTGATCAGAGGCAGGACAAACAGTACATTCTATGGTGGAGAGCTTCATGGAGGCACAAGTCTGTCTTCAGTCTTACATTTTTTTGGTTTGGTGGCTTTAACAGTCATCATATAACAGCTTCAGTTTGTNGAAGTGGAGACTGAAGCCACAGCAGGTTGGACTTCACTGGTGAGTCAAACCGTTCATGTCAAGAACATACTTAGAATCAGGACTCATGTGTTTATCTACTCAGAATACCTGTGATGGTGTGGAGCTTAGTTTCTGCAGTGTTAGGGCACTAACTGACACAGCAGTAGAAATACTTTCCTTACTACTCATTACTGCTTAACTTAGGCTCATCCATGTTCTTGAGTAAAAGTGATGAAATATCTACACCTCACTTAACCCCCGTTTCCCCAAAGGGGGCTGTGATGTAGCCATGTGAGATGCATGGTCTTGTTCACTTCGTCTTGACACTTTTTCCAAGAGTTGCAGGTAATAGTGCCTGCCCTGGAATAGCTGCCTCCTCATCTACAAAGACAGACATGAAAGACTAGCAAACAGTACTCAACTGCTAACCATGTGGCTCTGGTCACTGGTACCTTAGAATTTTAGAGGAAATCAAATACTCAGTAGTACTGGGTAGAGCTCAGTGGTCTAGGACTTGCCTGGAGCACTGTAAGTTGGAGGAAGTTAGAAGTTGGAAGGCCTCTGGAGTGTGTTCTGACTTGGAAGATGGTTAAGGTAGAGGCAGGAGGTTTGTGAAAAGGAATCCAGAGCCAGGAGAGGAGGGGGAAAGAGGAGGAAATCTACCCGGGAGCCATGAGTCACAACACAAATGAATAAATGAAGCAGGATAGCCACAGTACAGATGATCCAAAGAAAAGGCAATAAGGAAAGGGTGGGGGAAGAATACAGGGTGGAAAAAATGAAAATGAATCACCTAATTACTGGGTGGGAATGCTGCTGATGGATTCCAGGAGCATAATTTCTGGTCCAATTATGTGTCAAAAATGCTTTGGCTTAACAGCCAAAGGAAACTCAGGGAGAAACCTCCCTGTTGGAATACTTGAATGTATTCTCTAAACCTCCTCCATTTTTATTACTCTTATTTAAAAGAAAAAATCCCAAAAAACAACATGTTATACCTCTTGATTGAGAATGTAATTTTAAAGTCCTGGTTCCAGAGTTCTTAGGAATTGACCTCCCACGTGGGTGGTATGGTCTGTGCACATCCCTCTCGGAAGCATCTTGGAGCCAGAGGGCAGCTCTGCCAGGCACAGTTGCAGGGGCACATAGGGAACCTGAGGAATTTCCAGGGACTTTGCATAAAGAACAAGGAGAGAAGCTGTAACATGAATCTTAAAAGGTCTTATTAATTAAAAAAAAAAAAAAACCGCAGTGCCAGCTATTGGGATAAATTCTGAAAGATCAGAGAGACGGAACAAGCCACAGCCAACCTCACCTCACCAACTCCTCAGCTGATCNTGTTTCCTCANACTGGAAGCCTCTGAGTCCTCANCCGAGTGGATCTCAGCTGAACTGCTGCTAAAAACCTAAAAGCTTAAAAGCCTCTAATTCCTGGTCCTCACACCTTACATACCTTTCTGCTTCTTGCCATCACTTCCTGGGATTAAAGATGTGTGTCACTATGCCTGGCTGTCTCCAGTGTGGCCTTGAATTCAGAGAGACCCGGATGGATCTCTGCCTCCCAAGTGATTAAAGGTGTGTGTGCCACCATTTTCTGGCCTCTATGTCTACCTAGTGGCTGTTCTGTTCTCTGACCTCAGATAAGTTTATTAGGGTGCGCAATGTATTGGGGGACACAATATCACCACAAGAAGCAGTTATTCCCCACTCTTCCTTTATGGTCTGCACATCAGTGTGAAGAGTCAGAGTTAGCTTCCTTTGGCCTGTTAATTATATTTATATACTTAATAAGCTAACAAAGGGAAAGATAATGCCTAATGCCCTTTTAAGCAACATCTTAAAAAAATAAACTTATTCCATGTTTCTTTGGGTTGTGATGGGTTTTGGGTAGAATGCTGTATCACAAGCAGGATCCTGTCAAATTACAGCCACCATACATGGTTGAGTAGGAACTTTACTCTCAGTGGAGGAGGGCAGACTGCAGTAGTGACTCAATACATCCCTTCCTGTCTACACAGGCTGCACACACAGGAGAGGTGCCATGTTACTGTACCCATAGCAGAAGTACTGTATTATTTATATGTGAATTCAAAGATATTAAGACAATTCTCTCAAAGTACCAGAATTGAGAGGGTGGAGTTGGAATTTGGTTCCAGCTCTGGCTGGATTTAAGATATGGCTTCTCTTTACAAATGGGCAAAATGAGGTCCAAAGCATATGGGAATTACAATCAAAGATAAAAATGGATTTCTTTCAACACTGAATAGAAATAAAGAAAAGGACAGCTATGGTGGCACCCACCTTTAATCCCAGCACCCGGGAGGAAGCAGCAGAAGCAGGAGGATCTCTTGAAATCTAGGAGGATCTCTTACGATCTATGCCAGCCCTGTATACACAGAGAGTTCCAGGACAGCCAGGCTACATAGTAAGACTCCGTTTCAAAAAAGAAGGAAAAGAAAGACAAAAATATGACTAAAAAATTTCTTGTTGTGGTTCATTAAATGAGATTGTACATCACTAGAGTGTGTAACTGACATCACCTTGAATGTTCTCAGAAGCATTGCTCATCATACAGGGTCATTGTCTTTCAAGAAAATTGATGCCTTAATACTTAACAGGAATGTCCAACATGGAAGGGGAGTAGGAAAAAAATAGTAACAAACAGTAACCAAAGGAACATTGCTTTTTTTAAATGCCACAGGAAAATTACGTTATTTTATTCTGATAATACTGGACACAGATCTGGAGTCTTTTTGACCAAAAATTTGGAAGCACTTTCCCATGCTGACACTGTCTGCCTCGGTTTGGTTGCAGAGAGCTCACTGTGTCTTGAGACATGTTCAGTCACTAGAAGAAATACAGCCTGGTCCCAACCTACTAGGGTATCCTTGTGATGAATACAAGAGCCATGGAGAAGCTCTTCAACACATGCTCTGACCAGCTATGACCAAAAACTGAAGGTGGAAATAAATCTGCAGATTTTTGAAGAGTCTAGAAAGGCATTCAGAAAATTTTTGAGCCATAAGTTATTCTGAGATTCAGAAGGTAGACTCACTTTGCTGAATTGACATTTTAATCAGTATTTTCTTATTTTCTAACAGGGCAACTGTGTTATTTATACTGTTCCTGCCAAATATGAATTTATGCCTTTCACCTGTGGCGAAAGAAGTCTAAAGATGGGTTCTTGGCCAAGAATTCCTCTGTAAATATTTCCCAGGCCTGAGAGGAGGATAGGCTGCAATAATTGTCAAGGCTATGAAGTGTCCAGTAGGATTCTGCTTGACAGTCTAAAGAAGCAGCCTTTGTTTTCCTCCTGATTTCCATGCTAGGGAAAGGCAGTGGCCTCTACAGCCACTGTTCAGCTACTAATGAAGAGCGCTGTGTTGTGGGTGTTTCAGCTCAGGCCTCCTGTTTTTCCACCCATGTGGAATTTTATGTCCAGTTTTTATGTTGTGGTTATTTTATGTCTAGTTCAAGAATGGTATGAAATTTTGTTTGTAAATGTGAAATAATAATATTACAAGAACAAGATCATCACTCTGTATCACAGACTGTCCTTCTGCCCCCAATTGCATCCCCACTTTCTCGTCTTTTTACTAGCATCTTTATCCCTCTGAAACAAGTTAGGTTGGTAGTTGGAGACATCCATTTAAATGAGTTGAGAGTTGAACTGGAGACAAGATACATATTGGGCACAATGATGATCTTATGGAGAAGACAAGCGAACTACTGTAAAGAAAGACACAGGGATTGTGGGGGTTACTCTGATACCCTGTGTAATGCCTAGCTGTTTTTGACCTCTGATCAAGACCTAAAATAGAGGGCATGTGGGTAAGTTCATGCAGCAATTACATATTGCTGATAGGGAATTGCAATTGTGGTCACATTTTTTTCTTCTTGGCTTTGGAAAGTTTTTTGAATGGGAGTCTTACAAAATCGCAAAATGGAAACAATCTGGTTGTGTATTTAAAGAGTTTCCTTTGTTAAAAGGATGTACTTGTAAAATGGGAGTCATGCCAGCTCCAAACAGATTGCGTGTTCAGTTAACAAGTGACTGACCCAGCATTATAGAACTCAACTTCCTGTCTTATGCTGTGCCCAAAGCAAGTGTTAGGACCTGAATGTTCACTGGTGATTAAAACTGCAAAGAACTGTGGGAAATTGGGAGGTCTAGATGCAACCCAAGTGTCAGAGTAATAGAAAAGAGAGGTGAGAACAGTGGATCTGTTGAGTAGTGGGCAGCAGAATTCCTGGTGCTTTGTAAAATACAGAGCCAGGAGCAGCTTGTACTTTGCTAGATACATTAACTTTTCTAAGCCACAATCTGGCTTCCTCAAGTGTGTGTGATGGAGCCCTTCAGGATAGGCCCAAATCCTTTTGTTTGTAGAATTCTGACCTACTGTGGTATGACATAGGCTGTGTGCCCACAAGGGTTCTGTGGGTAACTTGGATCAGGCAGAGCCTTTAAGAGATGGGACCTGCTGGGAGATCCCAAAGCCCTGGGGAGTGTGTTGTTATAAGGTACTTTTTGTGAGAGCCTTGATAGCTCTTGTGACTTCGGTGGAGCTTGTAGAGGGCTGTCAACAGAAGCAAGTGTGTCCCTCAGCCTTCTCTTCACTCATGAGGCGACCCTTACCTCCCCACCAGTGTCCTCAGATATTGTGGATGAGGAACATCTGTGCTTTTTGCACTCAGCCCCTCAAACTGTGAGCTTAAAAAGGCTCCTTTATTACTCATCATTAGCCCATGTTGGGCAAGTCATTATGCTAACAAGGGTGGTTAATACATAAGCTTAAGCATTTACTAATTTTCTAACACTTTTTTCTGAGACAGGGTCTCATTCAGTAACCCAGGGTTTCCTGGAATTTATTATGTAGCCCAGGCTGGCCTTTAAGGCCCCTGCATTAGCATCCTGAATGCTGGAACAACAGGTATGAGCTACCATTCTGGATACTTTACTAATTTTCTCAGAATAGATTATTTTGCTCATTTGGGCTATAAAGTGTCTAAGATTTGAAAACCCAGAGTAGAAATAGGCCTTCTAATTGTTTTCTGTTCGATTTTTCTGCACTAAGCATCCAATTCTTTGAATTAAGTAATGTAAAAAACGATAGTATGAAGCAGAATATTTTTAGACAACAGTTNTAGATTGATTGGGTACAGTTTGCATAGCTTTCTGTTACTCAGTGTTGCTGAATTGTGGAGCAGAGTCACATTAATATAAGGGACAGACAACATTTTAAACTAAACCTATAAAAATAAAAACCCGATAGTTACAATTATTCTTGAAGTGCCCAAAAGTACCCACAAAATGAATCCTGTATGGGTTTGTTTACATAGCCAGTAATATAATAGGAACACATAATGTAAATCAATATATAGTCTGTGGTGTGGGCACATGAAGCTCTTCACACTGCTGCTGTCTTATGATTATGAGTCTTTATATTATGTGTATGAGTCCTTACATTATGTAGGTAAAGTTCACACATGTTGGAATTCCAGAGTACAGATGCACACCTGGCTGAAGCTAGAAGTTCTGGCATTATGTGACCTTGGGCAACTCATTTCACCTTTGCCCAGACTGTTGACTTGTTCTGTTGGTTGGTCAAAGAAAGTTATGTAACCCCAAAGTACAGAGTCTATCAAGGGACCCCCTACTAGAATAAGAGAGTGGGATGGGCAAGTGTCAGTTTGGTCATGGCTGAATTTCCAGGTGTTTCCACAGGAGGTGAAGTGACTCAGAGCAGATCAGGTAGCTCAGTGTCGGCAGAGTGATAGCAAGGAAGGCAAGCCTTTTAAACTTAGTGTATAAAAAGAAGCTGTGGTTGTGCGAGTTTAAGGAAATGTGACCGTACAGGAATCCACTGTGAACCTGGGGGTTTCCCTCCTTAGGAACTGAGCAGGGGATTTTACTGGGGAAAGATTTGTTGTGATGATAGTTTTCCAAATATAAGGCCATTCCTTACTCTGATTGAAGATGTATATGCTCACAGGCTTTCACCTCTTCAACATTACATCAGAGAGGCTTGTTTTAATTGTTGCAGCCATAACTAAATGGATTAATGACAAAGGATAAAAATAAAAACAAGTAGGGAACCTGTCACAGTTGAATGCTGTTATCAACCAGTTAGAATTTTATTTTCTGCAAGGTGGTGGTGGCAGCAGCGGCACATGCCTTTAATTCTAGCATTCAGGAGGCAGGGGCAGGCAGATCTCTGTGAGTTCAAGGCCAGCCTGGTCTACAAAGCGAGTTCCAGGAAAGCTAGGGCTGTTACACAGAGAAACTCTGTCTCAAAACACCCAAAAAAAAAATGTTATTCTCCATAAGAGTAAACTTGAAATGTCTTTGTTGTAGTGCTCTTATAGTATTATTCCCCCAGGGAAAAAGTGAGATGAAGTGGAAAACTGTCACAGGTAACCTTTGGAGGTGTGCAGGTATATGCAGGTATACATACACTGCTTAGTGCCTCTGAGTAGTTATGGAGCTGCAGGAAGCTGTAAGGAAATCTTCAAGGAGGTGTAACACACACCCAGTACCTCAGTGTGAACATTTTGCACAATTGTATCACAAAGTAGAAACTAGGAAATTGACATTGGCCCAATGTACTTGATTCTCCTTTCACTCGTTATGCGTACCTCCCTTTATCTCTGCTCTCTGGGGCATATGTGCCAAGGCATGAATGCATGTGGGTTTGTTAGACATCTAGCTGTTGTCATCATACATAACTCTCACCCTTATTAAAATACTTAACTGTTCACCACAACAAGGCTAACCCTATAGGTTCTGTATGTTGCACAGATGTTAGGTATGGATGGAGTTACACACTTTGTATCCTTTGAAAGTTGGGTTTTTTTTTTTTTCACTAAACATCATTCCCTTGAGGTTAATAAGGCTGTTTGTTTTTATTTTATGCTCCTTGATGTTTTGCCTCCATGTGTGTCTGCATGAGAGTGTCGAGTCCCCTGGAACTGGAGTTATACACAGCATTGAGCTGCCATGTAGGTGGTGGGAATTGAACCCGGGTCCTCTGGAAGAGCAGTCAGTGCTCTTAACTGCGGAGGCATCTTTCCAGCACCCTGTTTTCTTTTCAAATGAACTTTATTGTTTTTTAAAAAGCTTGAAAATAAATAATGCGTCACACATCCAAATTAACCAAGCTCAAAGTCTATAAAGCTAATTGTTTTTCTAGTTCTAATTCTGTTATTGGACTTTTGGGTTTTGGTGGTAGATAAGTGCATAAATTATTTTTGATACTGAAAGTATAAATTTTTTGTTTTTAAGGTTCAAATAGACTTCATTGATTGCAATAGTAAATGAAGACAGGGAACATAGCAGCTATGGTTCCTGGGACAGCATCTACAGATACATTTACTGCCCCAAGTAATACAGAAAGCACATCAACTATGGTCCCTGGGATGTCATCTACAGGTGCGTTTACTATCCCCAAGTAATGAAGAGAAGGAACACATCAGCTATAGTTCCTGGGACAGCATGTACAGGGGCATTCATTACCCCTAGGTAATGAAGAGAAGGACATATCAGCTGTGGTTACTGGGACAACATCTACAGTCACATTCACTACCTCCAGATAAGCTTCTAGTTTATTCAAGCGAGTCATTGATGTGAGATATTTTCCTGAAACTACCAGCTACTGCTATGAATTTGCCTATAATGCAGCTTTGGCTGCACCTAGAAATTTTGATCTCTTCATCCAGCTTTATGTTTCAAGTGTAATTATAATTGTGGCATTTCTAAAAGTTGCTAGCCTTTGTACTTTTGTTCTTTGTTTTGGTGCATATGTTTTTAGGACAGCTGTTCCTTCTTGGCAGAGAATCATCTTTGTTTTTTGTGCTATTCTTTGCCCTTGTCAGCTCTGTCTGATATTAATGTAGCCATTCCTTTTTAATTAGTGTTTGTATGATGTGTGTTGTATCATACCTTTACTTAGCCTACCTGTGTTGTAATGTTTGAAGTGACTTGTTAGAGACAGATTCTTCTATAGTTCAGTTGTTCTTTTTCTTTTTCTAATTGATATAGTTAGACCGTTTTCATTTAGTATAATTATTACTTGTTTTGTTTGTTTCTCTAACATTCTCATTTTCCTTGCTATTTTGATTTTTTATAAATTTTAGCATATCATGACTTATAGTTTCTAGTAGTATCTTGAGGTGCTACCATTTATAAATATCTTCTTACAGCTTACTTTCAGTAAAGTTTACCTTGTCCAATATAGTACAGAACTCTTCTTGCATTTAGATCAAAGAAATGAAGGATAGCCTGTCCTATTGACTTCTGTAGCTGACCCTTCTATCCCTTTCCTCTTTATACCCCAGCCTTCTCTGTCATCTTTTCTTCTTTCAAGAATTTCTCTGGCCATTCTTTAGGAGTAAATCTGCCCACAATCCCTTTGTTTCCCTTAATCTGAGATTGTCTTTATTTCCCTTTACTCCTGGAAGATCATCTCACTGCATCTGAAGACAGGTTGGTGTCTGAGGCACTTCAGGACCACTGTACACTCACTTCCTTTTGTCCTCCTGAATTCTGGTAGGAAAACTGCCTTTAGAGTTGAGGAGTCTTTAGAGTAGTCCATTTTTTTCTCTATTTTTAGTACTTTTTTTTCTTTAGGCTTTACAAAAGTTTACTCTTGATGTATATTGGCATGGATTTATTTGGGCTCATCCTATTTGGATTTGCTAGCTTTCTTTAAAGAATAGGCATCTTCTCCCACACTCTATTGAGTGGTTGCAAATAGTTAAAATGAAATATTCTTTAGTTTACCCAGTGCTGGTGAGTTACATGGGTTCAAAGGAAATGAGGCATAAGGAACTTCTTCCCCATGATAGGAATGTCCTGTCTCATCATCTGGATAGTGGTTACCTTTTAGTAAATTGTGAAAACCCATTAAGGTGCGTCCTTAGGTGTAGTGCAAATTCTAATTAGTCTTAACAATAAAAACCCGTAGTCAAATATCAAGGTAAATGCTAAAAAATCAGAGAGACAAAGGAACAAGCCACAGCCACTTCTTACCTCTACCAAATCCCCAGACTGNAATCAGGGGCCAAGATCCTGTCTCCACCCCACCTTATCACTTCCTTCTCCACCCAGCCATATCACTTCATGTTTCCTCCTCCCAAGTGCTGGGATTAAAGACGTGTGCCTCCCAAGTACTAGGATCAAAGGCATGAGATCCTAAGTGCTGGAATTAAAGGTGTGTGCTACCACTACCTGGCCTCTATGGCTAACTAGTGGCTTAGCTCCACACTCTGATCTCAAGGCAAGCTTTATTTGTTAGAGCACAAACAAGATATCACCACATTTCCCCCTTTTTGTCTAAAATTAAAAAAAAGAATGTTACATAAGAAAAATNATATGCAATTAGTACAATAACTATATATAATATATACAGGCAATAAATACATCAATAATGTCTAGTCCATTAGAATCTGATGAATTCAGAGAAAATACTCCATTATCTATTCTATCTTGGTGACTTCAAAGGGTTGTGCCCTTTCTATCCTAACTTGCATTACCAAAATTATATTTTAATGTCTCTCAACCCTATATACTTTATACCTCTTTAGTGAATTTCTTTTCTGAATCTGGTAACAAGGAAAACTATAACTATAAAGTCTTCAACTCCATCAGAGACCCGAGAAGGAAATAATATTACCTGAGTAAGCAGGAAGTGCTAGCAAGTGACTTCCAAAAAAATGTGAGAAATGACAGAAATAGCTGGCTTCCTGGACAGGCACCCAAGTTTCCTCTGCAACGTTGGGGCATCCATCTTTGGCCTACAGGCCTAGAATATGTGACAGACTTTTCTGTGACGCAGGATATTCTGAAGGGCTGACCTTGTTTTGGCAAAGTTCAACAGTCCTTTCTTTTGTGCCCTGTTTATCCCAATTGGACAGCATACTGTCAGCAGTCAAGGCAAAGGCATTTTCTTATCCAGCAGCTAACTTTTGCCACAAAGAAAGTAAACTCCATAAGGAGTTTCTTCAATGCCCATCATCTTCTCTCAAGAAGATTGGTGCTGCCAGGAGCAGACATATCTCATAGTCATTAAAAAATAAAATAAAAAAGAACTTGTTATTAAAACATCTTAAATGTCATATTCTGTGGATCTCTGAAGTGTTAGAAGACAGCCTATCTAAAATATATTTCTGTTTGACCTTGAAAACATACCTAACATGACTACAAGTTTAATTGTAATAGGTGACTAACAACTAACCTGCATTTCCTTATTATCCTAAATAGTTGGTAATAATAACTTTCAAGGACTAGAAATTTGCATTACATTGTTAAATGAGTTGTATAGGCACAATACCTTTAATAAGAGTAGAAATATATGCACAGTATGTTCTAACAAAAGTAATCTCAAATTTGTATCAATATACAAAGATCCATATCAATGTAAAATATTTAAAACAAGTAGTTGCTCTTTAAAAGTAGATTCAGCAATCTCCCCTTTTATCCTATCATGTCTATAACCCTCTTTTTTTCTTTTCAGAGTATATTCAATAATCTACCCTTTATCCTATCATTTCTATATCCCTTTTTTTTTCTTTTTTCAAACAAGAACTGTAAATCTTATCTCCTTTGTTTAACTTTTTTTAAACCATTACCAGTAACAACTTGTAACCAACCACTCTAAACAATGACACATATCCATAACCCATTGAAAAACCAAAACCCACTCACCCCACCTCTTGGGAATGTGGGCATCATGGTCTTAAATTTTACTTTCTGCTGTCTGAGAGNGATGACATCTTTTGGGGATCCTGAAAAGAAAATTTTGGGTTAATTGTCAAGTACCTGTATCATTTGTTGTCCAGTCTCTGCATAATGGGAAAGTGTAGGGCTTGTCTCAAGTCCTGGCTAGAGTCCGCTGTGAAGCTGGGTCATCTCAACTAGCCCTGAGCAGTTTGTAGTTCAAAGCTGTTCTTTGGGTGCTGTTTGTCAGCTTAGTGGCTTATAATGGTCCTGGTGGAATCGTCATTGTGGGGCCCCATCATCTGTTTGGAGACTTTGAAGATTGCTGTTAGGCATAGTTTTGGTTCACTACAGAAAACTTAAACATTTTAAATGTCATATGCAGCAGATCTCAAAGAGGCTAAAAGATCAATATTTGTTCTGTATATCCAGAGTACAAAAACTTAATTCCTAGTTACCTGATAGAGACTCAAACCTGAAATCATGTACAGGAAACTAAATGAAACCTTTTTCTAGAATTAGTATTCTATATGACCATTAGTATCATGACAAAAAGTTTAAATGTGTGTATATATATACATATATACACACAAATATATATAGAGAGACATGTTATAAATTTTGAGATAATATTCATACCTTATGAAAAAATTTTAAAGAGTCAAAATAAAATCAAAGGATTATGAAATTAGTGGCAATAAAATGGTCCCTAAATTTGGTTTTTCTTTTGTCCCATATCAGGTGGCTCTTCTGATATAAGACAGAAATTTTGGATTTTACTTTAACAAGCAAGCTTGGGTTTAGGGAAGGAGAGAGCCATGCTCCAAAGCCAGCTTTAATTTTCAATTGAACTGGGACTACAAAAAGACCATTTGCATTATGTGTCTGTGAAGAACAGCAGAAACAAACATTTGGGAAGATTTATGAAATTTTATCCTGTTGGAGATGTGATATATCAATAGGCCAATGTACTCCTTTTCTTGGGACTTTTTTTTAATGATTTGTCCATTTTCTTAATAGGTCTCGTTTGTCCAGTGTTCTTCAAATTCCATCGCTGGATGCTTTCATTCTCCTGAAAAGACGAAAACAAAACCCTTCCTCAACCCTAATTTTGAGGAGGTTCCCTTTTGGAAAATTATATCTGATCAAATGAAAAGCATTTTTTAGTCACATAAGTTAGTTTAGATTGAATAGTCATGCTGGTTGATCAACTATCACCTCTTCTAATTAAGAGATTAAGAGGTCTCTCTTGTTCTGGTTTCTCCTGAAATTTTTGTTTTATTTTCTAAAGCTGTTCTAGCATCCAGAGCAGTATGGGTTTTTTTTACAATAGGCATTAGGTCCTTTAATTGCTCTGAGAAGGAGTTTACTCCACAATGACAGGAAATGACTGATCTGCATTTGACATGGGGGCCTGTAAGAGGCCCCTCAAGGCATTTCCCAATGGCAAAGGGTTACTTTGACTGTCCCTTGTTGATCTATATCATTAGTACAATGTCTGCCTTTGCCACACCTTCAGCATACTCCAGAAGGGAGGGGCATTCTGTTGGGATTATTCTTAGAAAAAACATTGTTTCTAGGAATGCTCTGTTTACAATCCCTTTTTAGGTGACCTTGTTTACCACATTTGAAACACTTGACATTTCAATTTTCCTTCAAACTTCTGGAAATCACCTCTCCTATCCAAGCATCATCATAGTTATGAGATTTAATATTGATTATATCTCAGATCCATTCCTCCAAGGGTGCTGATCTTTCCCTTAAGGCCTAATTACCCTTTTGCATTGTGCATTAGCATTTTCAAAATCCAGAGATTCAATTATTATTTGTCTAGCTTCTGAATTTGGTATCATTCTATTTACTACTGAAGTCAATCTTTGTAAGAAATCAGTGAAGGTTTCTTTTGGGCTCTGTATAACTTTATTAAATGATTCACTTTTCTTTCCTATGTCTTCAATTCTGTCCCAAGTATTCAAGGCTGCTGTGCTGCATAAAGCCAGGGTGTAGTCATCATATAGAGACTACCTTTCTACATTAGCATAATCTCCCTCTCCAAGAAGTTGTCTTGGGAGATTTCCATATGTCTAGCCCTACTTTGTTGTTCAATGGTCTTAGTAATGGGGGAAATTTCTACAGGTCCTCCCCTGTAGCTGAGGACTAGGCTCCAAAACTGCTGTAACCAAGTCTCTCCAGTCTTGAGGGATAATTCTATTATAAGTTAACCATGAGTTTAACATCTGCTTCACAAAAGGTGAATGCATGCCGTATGAGACTATCACTTCGTGAATCTTCTTAAATCTAACATTTGCACCGGAGTCCATTCAGCTTTTACACAGCCTTGGAGATATCTATCATTTGGCAGTTCCTGTAAGGTTACTGGATAAATTAAGGTTGGCTGTTAGAAAACCTTAGGCTGTTCCTCTATAACCTTATAATGCAATGCTGAGATTGGTTCTCCTTTAAATTCCTCTGAGTCTGAATATCTCTATGATCTGTTTTAATAAGTTTTTCTAAAACTTTTATCTTAGCACTCATATTAAGTAACTTTTTTAGTGATAAAACAAAAATGATCAAACAGATAATGTTTATAATTGACATTACATAAATCCCATCTAAATTAATTATCCTCTCGTCTAATTGTTCCATTTTCAAACCATGCATTGTGTAATCATACAGAGACCTAACTCTCTCCATTGTAATAGTGTTTCCCATTTTTTAAGGTGGGAAAAAACTTTTTTTAAACTAATTCCCCCTTTAAGAATTCCCAATTGTCTCACCAAATCTGCCAACAATGATGATTCAGATGTGAAGCTGACTGCTTCTTCTTAGAACAGTAGAAACCAGAGCAGGTTTTCAAGACAGCTACCTAGTTTAGCAGCAGCCAGAGTTGGGTCCAGGAAAAGCCCACAACCCACTGGGAGAGAAGAAGCCAAAGAGCCAGCTGTCTGCATGGGTGAATGTGTGAAAGTGGCTAACTCTTGCAGTTTTTGGAGCCCCAAAGCCTATGGAGTTTGCTGAAGATATCCTGCAACAAAAAAGTCCCAAAAGAAAGGAAAATCTAGCCATTGGGGTAGTGAGTCCAGCTGCGTGTAGCTCTGACCTGTACCAGTGGCTGCAAAGTCACAGATTAGTGGCTTTTTCATGAATTTGTACCCCAAAAGTTGCAAGCCAGATGTAGCATAAATTCTAATTGGTCTTAACAATAAAACCCAGAGTCAAATATAAGAGTAAATGCTGAAAAATCATAGAGACAAAGGAGCAAGCCACAACCACTTCTTACCTCTACCAAATCCTCAAACTGAAAGGGGTGGAGCTCCTGTCTCTACCCTACCTTATCACTTCCTCTCTCTGCCTAGCCATATCACTTCCTGTTTCCTCCTCCCAAGTGCTGAGATTAAAGGCATGTGCCACCACTGCCTGGCCTCTGGTGGCTAGCTCCACACTCTGATCTCCAGGCAAGCTTTATTTGTTAGAGCACAAACAAAATATCACCACACTTAGGGTCTACCCACTGTACTATATGGGAAACCTAACTGACCTTTTAAAATCTTTAAGCAACTTTACTATGAGAGCCTGAACGCCCCCTTTTCCTGGCAGTGACACTTTCAAGAAGACTATTGAGGTCATTAAGGGCATGTCCGTGAGGGAAGTGGTGGCACCTACCTTCTTCCTCCCCTTTTCACTTCCAGGTCTGAGGTGGTGAGTAGGTAGGTTCTTGGCAGACAAGCTGAGGGAGAGGATTAAACTCAGGATGGCTCTGGGGAGAATAGCAGGACCTGAGTGAAAGCAGCTGCTTACAAGGAGCTGGGGTATGAGCCTAGGTCAACCCACACCACAAGTGCGGTGCCCAACACAATGGGCTGCTGAGTGCTGCTTTGAGAAATGCGCCCATAGGGTGCAGCTGTGAGAGACATATTAGTGACACTGCATGTTCTCCAAGTGAATAAGGAAGGCAAAGTTAGAGTTAAAAGAAGCCTCTGTGTGAGAACCACATCTGGAAGGTGCTGATGTCTGTGTAAACAGCTGTTACAATTACCGTCTAGCCAACTGGAAATGGCTGTATGTGTGTGTGAATGTGTGTGATGAGAGAGAGAGAGAGAGAGAGATCAGATATGAGAAAATTTCCATATTATTAAGCCTCAAACGGACGTTAATGTGTCCCTATAAAAAACTGAGGCCCAGAGATTTGAAATGACAAAGCTAAGGTCACCACACTGTCAGCTAAACAGCAACTAGTCTTCAAGGTGGTGCTGTCTCTAGCTCTTTTCCCACTGTTAAAGGAGGTATTGACCGAACACTTCAGACACATTAGAGGACAGAAAAGAAAGCAAAGTCTCAGTTTTATTCTTATCAAGAGGACAACAGACACCCAGGGCTTTACATTGTTATACAGCCCTTCAGCTTGCATGCCAAAATGTCCATCTTCAAGGATCACCAGAATAGAGGATCGAAGTCAGGGAACAAAGCAGCCTGGTTCCATGGGTAAATTAGGACTTGAGCCATAAAATGGGACAGGGGACATCTGAGAGATAGAGACACATTGTCTAGGTTCACACATCAGTTTTGTTTTGTTTTGTTTTGTTTTGTTTTTCTGCTGTGATAAAACACCATGGCCAAAAGCAACTTGAAGAAGAAAGGATTTATTTTGGCATTATGGTTCCAGAGGAATAATCCATAATTCAGGAGAAAGCATGGCAACATATGACAAGAGCAGGAAGCTGAGAGATTACATTTTCATCTATATGTAGGAAGCAGAAGGAGAAAGACAGAGAACAAGAAGTGGGGCAAGACTATAAACTCTCAAAACCCAGTCCCAATGATGTACTTTCTCCAGCAAGGCTATACTTCTCCAAACAGAGGCACCAACTGGGGACCAAGTGTTCAAATACATGAGCCTATGGGGACATTCTCATTACCATAGTTCTTAACAGCCACTATCAAATCTTGTAACTTTTTCATTGGTTCATTGNGCCATGAATCCCTTTGAAGCAAATGACTTTGTGATCTGTCAATCATGTGTCAGCAGTGGAGAGATCTAGAGCCAGTTAACCTCTAAAACACAAGTCCATTGGAGACAAGCAGCTTTCTTTCCTCATTCATTCATTCGTTGTTCAGCATCTAAATACTGAATGAGAGTTACTCACCACACACAGTAGGTATATTAGAAATCAAACAGGAAGACAATGCCACTCCTGCTTTAAAGAAAAAGTATAACATGTCTGATTTCCTGCTTCAAAAAACTGCTCATGGCCTGGCATGGTGGCTTGTGCCTTGATAGTTAAGAGGATGAGGCAGAGGTCTTGCCACAAGCTTGAAGCCAGCTTAGGTTAGATAGTGACTTGATACCAGCCTGTGCTACATAGCAAAACTTTAAGAGAGATGAGGGTGGGAGGGAAGGAGAGAGGGAGAGAGGTCTTAGAACATTTGTAGACATTAGTCATATCTGAAAATGTCAATTTGTTCCTCAGAAACAAATATATTTCTGGCTACAGTGCAATAAAAGTCCAACATTAGAAAATAAATAAAGAGGAAAAAGCTACCACCCCTACCCTCCAAAAAAAAATCCTCTGTATTAACTTTGGGGTCAAAGGAAAAAATTAAACTTAATATGTAAAATGCCTAGAAAATGACATAAATAAAAAACCCTATGATTCAAATCTGTGAGGTATTACTAAAATTTTTCTTGATTAAAAATTCATGGCCAAGATCACTTCTCAAGAGGCCAGAAAACAGTAAAATCAGCCTAAACAATTCAGAAATAAAGATCAAAGCTGGCACAAATTCATTAGAAAGCATGAAAAAGAAAGCTAGAATCGGTAAGTACTTCAAGAGTTGAGCTTTTGCCAAGGCCAGTGAGACAGATCCTGTTGGCTGTTGTAATTAGAGGGACAAGAAGAGCTAATGCAGAAGAGCGGAATGAAAAGCAGCAAATAACAGATGTGAAGGAAACTCAAGGAATCTTGAAGGGTACATTATGAACTTTTCAGAAAATCATTCTGACAGTCTGGCTGAAATAAATGATTTTCTGAGAACACGTGAATGACCAGCATTTCATACTAGAGAGCCTTTGTTACACAAATAAACACTGCCTGCTTAGAAAGGTGACCTAAAACATCATAGAAAGGTGACCTAAAACTTTCCCTACAATTTTATAAGCTAAAAAGGCATTTCTCATCTCTTGTCCCTGACTGTGGAAGCAACATGACCAACTGCCTCCACCTCCTGATGCTGATACCTCCCTGCCATAACAGATGGCCACCTTGAACTGTGACTCAAAATAAGTCCTTTCCCTGATAAGTTGCCTTTGTCAAGAGTATTTTCACATAGTAACAGAAAAAATAAACTACTAAGCACCATATTTATTTTTGAGATAGGGTCTTTTGTAGTCTAAACTGGCCTTGAGCTTCCTATGTAGCCAAATAGCACCTTTGGGTGGAAGATGGCTTGATAACAAATATTACTGCAGCAACCAGTTAATGGTTTGGAATTTATCTGCATACAATATTATGATTCTTTCACCAGAATAAATTCCAGATGAGATATTGACTGTTTATTTTAAAACAACAACACCATCAAATTGCAGTAAACAAACAAACAAACAAACATAAATCTGTTTATTCTCTTGGTATGAGAAAATTTTTACAGACAAAATCTTTATGGTATATAGAGAAAAAAATGATGAACATGTTTACATAAAAATAATTTTAGCTTCAGGCTGGGTGTTGGTGGCACATGCTTGTCATCTCAGCACTTGGTTTAAAACAGGTGGCTTCTGGGTTTAAGACCAGCCTGAGCTACACAGTGAGATCCTGACTTAAAAAAAAAAGGTGTTAAAA
>LZPO01044689.1:12247-43174 GCA_001675575.1 Neotoma lepida
TGTGTGTACTATGCTTCTTGCTCCAGCACAACCTTGGACCTTTTGAAAGTGTCACATTTGGCTATCTGCCTGCTTCTCTGTATCGCCTGTGGGTTCATAGAGCTGGCCATATGTTTACTTGGTACAGATGTCCAAGTTGGCCTGCCCCCACACCCATATTTNACTCATCCATCTAACTTTTCTTTTCCCATCATGGTCAGGAGATAGTGTAAGCACTCAGACCTGCACTGCCAAGACCAAGGACATAGGACTCCTTGGATATTCCCAAGACTTCACTTGGCTTACTATGTTTTCAGGGTCATTCTCCCACCACCATGTCTTATGTTGAAACCCACTTCTCTGCACAGAACCAATGTGTGGACAGAAATATATTTGCCTCACTCACCTGCTACCAGGCTCTGGCTTGGTTAGTCAGATACCTTGGATGTTTAGCATTGGAGGGGATTGGGCCGGGGCTGGCAGGGAGCTGCTGTGTGAATCAGCTTCCTACACTATAACACATACTGGAAATGACNTAGGAGGAAGAAAAATGGAGGAGGAGAGATGCATTTAGCCCAAAGGTGGAGTTTTCATTCCATGGTCACTTGGGCTGTGGTAACAGAGAACGTGGAAGGAGGGTCCAGAGAACAGAGAGGGGAGAAAGAAGTGACTGTGCCCCATTATCACCTCTAGAGACATACNCCAATGACTTAACTTCCATCTGCTAAAGACCCCACCTGTTAAAGCTACGACCAACTCCCTATAGTGCCACAGACTGGGGACCAAGACTTCAAAACAGGGGCCTTTGGGGACACACTGCAGATCCACGCTGTAGCAGTTGGAAGTTCCCACAGTCACCTGATACTGAAGACAGAGATAGATGGTGAGGTGAGTGCCATGGAAAAGATGGGGAGAACCATAGGAATGAGATGAAAGAGGCTGAAGAGAGCCTGCTGGGAAGCTAGCTTAAGTGGAGCATCCCGAGGTGGTCCCGGGAAGGCCTTGGGAGGACNGAGGCCAGTAGCTGATCTTATCATGGTTCTGAGACAAAACAGTGGACCCTGCAATTCCAGGCTCGCATAGCAGAGTGCCAGTGGTCACCAAGGCTGAATTCAACCTGCTCCCTCATCTGAGCATAAGAATGTCAGCCCCTCCCACCTTAATCTCTTATTGCCTCCCATCTATGTGGTAGCCAGAGTAAATGCCAGAACCTCCACTCCCTCAGAAATCACCTACTCTCCTCACCTGACTCACTGGTCCCTAAACCCTCCTAATACCACTTCTGCAGATCCCTGCTCCAAGGCCAACTGCTCAGAATCACTATCCCTGGCCTCGCCTCTGCCCAGCATCCCTGTACTCTTACATCCCTGGTCTTGGCACATTGAGTTATGGAGCTTCAAGCACTGACACCCTACTCCTCCTCAGCTCTGTAAGAGCAGAAACACACCAGATGTTGATATACAAGGGCTGCTTTGTGAATGTTTATTGATAGATGATATTGAGAAATGCATTCATAAAGCCCCCTTGCCTCTGCAGAGGAGGGGCCATTTCTCCCTAGCAGTAGCAGTGAGCCATTCCCAACAACCACAGAACCCCATAGAATGGAAGATGCCATCCTCAGGCACAGGAGGAAGTCCAGCCTCTGAATCTCCCTTCTTTCTCCCTGATAAAGGCCAACTTCAGGGAAGGGATATGATGCCTAGTGGAAAAGCTAAGGGACCAGAATGTCACCTACACACATGGCCTTTACACCCCATCCCTGCAAGGAGGTGAAGGGACCCAAACCCAGTCACCATGTGTCTGCCAGGCTCCTCTGCATGGTGGGCTTTCTTCAGAACAGGTGTAGCCCCCTCCCAGCCGCCTGCCACCCTGCTAGCTACCTGCCCTGTGTGCTCCCCCCACTCACCTGCACATCCTCTGCCTCATTTGAATAGGTGAGAAACCCAAGTCTGCTGCCCCATTTGAGCTCACTTCCATCGCTCAGAATTCAGTCACAAATTCTTTTGAATGCCTCAGCTGCCCTGAGGCAGAGGCTCAATGTTGGTACTGAGATTAATCCCCAAAGAGCCCCTCATTTCTCTGCAGAGAAATTAGAGCTGCCAGTTTTCCTTTCGCCTGTCCTTCTGACAGCTCTGTCAGTAATGAGATGCCTGCTCCGTGGCGTAATCCCCATCCTACGGTGAAGAATAATTCATTAAGAAATTAAGGGCCCGGCTCCTTTCCATTGGGTTGGTCTTCAAAAGTTAGCTAATGGCGACGGCGGCATGATTATCAATGAAAAATTATTCAGCATACCTCAGGGCCATTCCAGACACTCATCCTCCCTCTCTGGGGTTGTCAGTGTCCTGGAAATTAAGTTGGGTGACATGGACTGGGAGGTGTTTGCATTTGGGGCCAGGAGGGCAGGTCAGACACTGTCCCACTTTGGGAGAACCTTCTTCTGAGGCTTGAAGTTACCGTGTGAGATACCTGCTGACAGTGATGGCAATTTCTCCTCCCCAGGGAAGCAGGAGTCAAGGTCAGAGAAGCTTCTAGAGGTTGCCAGTAGAATGCATGAGACTGAATGGGAGGGGTTGCATATAGATTTTTTTGTGGGGGTGGAGATCATTTACATGATTTTGTTTTATTTTAGTGTTTTTCTTTTTGATTTTTGAAACAAGATATTAGTCTAACTTAGATTAACATCAAATTCAAGGTCCACCAGCCTCAGCCTCACTCAGCATCACTGGTGTGCTCAGGAGCCTTTAGGTATTTACTGGGAAATAGCATGGATCTGGCACTAGCTACCCAGTGCTCATCTTTGGAACACACTGAAACCCCCCAAAGCAAAGGATGATTCGATGGTGGCCATTGTCCTGCTGTCATTGTCTATGGGGACGCTAAGAATCTTGGAGGTGGGAAATGTTGATAATGTGTTCTGAATCAAATCTTCTGTGGAATGTTGTTCTAGTTAGGATGTGACAGGGACATTGCTGCTGTGTGTGGACCAGTGACTGTGCAAGGCAAGTTAGTTCCTCCTCCAGAGTGGCCAGTTCAGAGTTCAGAGAAGGCATCCTACATCTGCAGAGCCTGTGGGATTCTGAGGAAGGNAAAGAAGCCATGTGTTCCCATGAAGAACCTCCAGAGAGGTTTGTGTGGGGTCAGGACATCAAACGGCATTACAGCAAGAAACCTTAGATTTGGTTTGATCTTTTTTATGATTAACCTCGGTAATATGGTACCGACCCCAAGTCAACCCTCTCTGATACCGCTCTTCCCCTTGTCCTCCTGCCCTCTCAGACTGTTTTACACAGTGTATTTCTCTGTATTTCTGCGATTGTTCTGACGCCATTAACCCCTGTTCAAAAGTCAGTCCTTGGGCTGTTGAGCTGAATGACAATGATTTGAGTAGTAGAGGGTGTTAACGTATAATTAGTCACATTCACACCCGGACAGTCACAGCTTAATCATTTCTCTGTAGGCTTCCTCAAGTTTGTGCTTAAAGTCTTAGGCATAATTCTCTTGTTAAGTATGTTCAGGAGGCTGGAAGGTAAATGCACATGCACCCAGGCAGAGCCTCAAGGCTGTCCTACCTCACCTCCTGGGAATGCAACTTACAGGTGAGACCCCCTAGTGCTTCCCGGCTCCTCCTTGAGGCAGAGGTTGACTTCCAAGGGCTAATGGTGTAATCTGTCTATGAGATGAGCTCAGAGATGGTGTCTGGGGCACCAGGACCAAACGGAACAGACCAGAGAGCATTTCTCTTC
Organism: Neotoma lepida; assembly: GCA_001675575.1. NCBI lineage: Eukaryota > Metazoa > Chordata > Mammalia > Rodentia > Cricetidae > Neotoma > Neotoma lepida. Next base: position 15,973 of record LZPO01044689.1, read on the forward strand.
ATGAGTGCTAAGCCCTGCATAACTTGGCTTGCGCTTAAGGGCCCAACTTAACCCTTGAGACCATGGATTCTTCTAGAGCCCACTGCCCTGTTTAAGAATATTCAGGAGCTCTGGGGGCTTTTTTAAATCTTTTTTTTAAATATATGTACATTTAGCATATTGGAAAAAAACTTAGAATCATTTAATGGATTTTAAAATAACTCTAAATTCCCTCCCCAGTAGATTTCTATCTGAGAAAGGCTATGTTGTTCTCCACCTTTGCAGATCTCATCAAAGTATCTTTGTCTGACTTGATGGCAGAAAGCAACCAGTTTCTCAGACTAAGTTGTGATGGGGGCAGGTTGGGCATCCAGATGGCCCTACACACTGGGAGAGGATGGCTGTGAAGACAATTTGGACCTCACAACTCCCCCCTCAAGGTCCCCACACTACAGGGAGAACTGCTATTCTTAATATCAAAACTCCCCCTCATTCCTGTAAATGCTATTCTTTGAAATCACAGCAGAAGTCACTCTTGCTGGCTTACAGCTGGAACCGTGTGGAGATGTGTACCACTGTAGCTCATGTTGTTTTGTGTTCCCCCTCTGTACTGGTTGACCTGTGCCCCAAATCCAGCCAGCTCAGAACCTTGTCCCCAAGGTGAAATGTTGTAAATACTGTCATCGGGGCAGAGTCATTGTTGGCCCACAGGTCTCCCCCAACTGAGCCACGATTTCAGTCACAGTCCTCAAAGAGGACTATCATTTCACACTGTATTTTCCCATTAGCCCAATGTGTTCAGCTGCAGAAAACAAGTATGGAGTTCTAAGCTGAGTTCCAATCCCAGAGAAAGTGCTGGCTTATGAGATCAGCCACACATCAGACAGAATCTACTTATTTCAAACTGGAGAGTACGACTCGCCAGGTGTGTCCAGCCCAGAACACTTGCAATTGCAGGCCTCTAGTCCCAGCAGTGGCAGACACAGAGCATAGGCCAAGGCCAGAGAGGGACTCCCATGGATAGCATGATAGGGAAGGGACCAGAGAATCTGATGGAGCTCCTGTCCTCACCCAGTGCCAAGGTGAAGGATGCATGGTGAGGAGGAAGATGGAAATGTGGATGGAATGACCTGAAGTAGTCATGGACCATACCTCACCATAAGACACTGTCACTTGGAGAGACCTAGGTATCCTTGACATAGTGTGTACCTTTGTTTAAACCCCACTTTGCCAGGAGGTGACAGGAGACAACAGTGGGCCAAGAAGTGAGTCTGTGTGGTGTTGATGAATGATTTTGGTGGGTGGCAGCAGCGGGTCCTGATGGGCCACCTCTGCCAGAGATGGCCTTCAAGATGCCTGATGTGCTGCCAGAAGAGTCCTGCATGGAGGAACCTGTGATCGAGGACACTGCTCCCTCCAGGCNTACCCCACCGGACACTCTGATAAGTCTGCCAACCGTGGGCCAGGGAGAAAACAACCCTTGTGTCCTGAGGCCACACTTTATGGCACATGCATGTCATGTTCTCATCCATCCAACTGTTACTGGTTCTTGTAATCATTCTACTTTATCTATTCTTCATGGTCTTTTGGGGAAGAGACATTTTAGATCAAATGGACACTTATTTAATTTCTGCAGCTGACCCCTTTTTGTGACAAATGCAAAAAATGAGATTTCAGTCAGGAAAAGGGTTGGGTAAAAATTTGTAGGGAAGAACAGAACCTATTCCTGTGGCACAGAAGATAGATAGGTATGGACTTGGCTATCGGCCTTTTCCATAGGGGCTGCTGTTATCACAGCTGACAAGATTACCTGGAGGTCTGATGACCCTGTCTGGGTCGATCAGTGGCCCCTATATGGAAAAAAGATCATGAGAATAGATAAAGTAGAAAGATTACAAGAACCAGTAACAGTTGGATGGATGAGAACATGACATGCATGTGCCATAAAGTCTGGCCTCGGGACACAAGGGTTGTTTTCTCCCTGGCCCATGGTTGGCAGACTTACCAGAGTGTCTGGTGGGGTATGCCTGGAGGGAGCAGTGTCCTTGATCACAGGGTCCTCCACGCAGGACTCTTCTGGCAGCACATCAGGCATCTTAAATGCCGTCTCTGGCACACCTCCTTAGCTACGTGCATCCTCATGTACAACCTTTAGTGTGTGCAAGAGGCTCATCAGTTTCTTCCTGGCCGTGCTGACAGATAGTCCAGTGGTCAATTCCAGGCCAGGAAAAGATCGTGCAGAAAATGTGACCTAGATTCTATTTTGAATGGAAAGGACTGGTCCCTCACATCTTGAATTTGAGATAAAACTCCCTTTGAATGGAGGAAAGGTGAGTGGAGAATCAGTTTCCCTCATCTTTTCCTAAAGTTCTGTTTGTTTGTTTTTTCATTAACATGGTGATGTTGGCTTTTGAGGTAGGCAGTTGTGTGGATTTTAGCGCACGCCAGGTTCTATGGCCACCACTGTTAGCACATTCAGAGGGGGCTGTCACTAGAACTCTCCCACTCTTGGCTAGCACTCTTGTCTTCCTTCACCAGGGTTTTGTGTCTTTACAAACTAGAACCGTGGAGCCAGACAGTGTTTAACCTTTTGAGCTTACCTTCTTTAACTCAGCTTAATGTCTTTGAGATTTATCCAAGCTTTGCACGTGTCTGCAGCACACATTTTTAACTCTTAAGTAGAGTAGTACTCCATGTGGTGAATGTATCTCAACTCACCTATTTGGTTTTGTGTGTGTATCTGTGCACACGTGTGCAGGTATGCATATGTGTATGTGTAGGGGGCAAGAGGGTGGGGAGCACNCANGCCAGNGGACAACCTGAGTTGTCATTTCTCAGGTGCTGTCACCATTTTTTATTGAGACAGGGGTGTCTTACTGTCCTGAGAAGCCAGCCATCTGGCTATGTAGCCTCAGTCTGTCTCTACCTCCCCAACACTTGAGGTTCTAAGAGTTCCAGGAGANTCAGCTGTCTTTAGGTCCTCATGCTTACAAAGCAAGTACTTTACTCACTGGACCATCTTCACAACCAAAAGTATCTGGATTTTTAAAAATTAATTTACTTTTATATGTGTGGGTGTTTGCCTNTATGTATGTGCACTGTGTGCATGGACTACCCACAGAGGTCAGAAGAAGGCATCAGTGCCCCTGAAACTGGAGTTACAGACCACTGTGAGTCACATGTGGGCACTGGGAATTGAACCCAGATCCTCTGGAAAAGCAGCCAGTGCTNTTATCCACTAAGCTATCTCTCCAGCCCCTATCTGTGTTGTATTGTGATTGTTCTAGTAGACATGTCATGGTATCTCTTGGTGTTTTACATTTACAGTCCCCTAATGGCTAGTTTGGTTGAGTATCTTTTGTGTATTTTTTGACCAATGCATATATCTCGCTGAAAAATGTTAAGTGTTNTCCCACTTTTAATTGGGTGATTTGTTACCTTACTGTTGATTCAGAGAGTTCTTCCTATATTCTAGATATGACTCCTTTGTTAGATATATCATTTTCAAGTATTTTCTCCCAGTTTGTAACTAGTCTTTTTGACACCAACCTTCACAGAACTTTTTTTTTTCTTAAAAAAAAATGATAAGTAAAGTCTAATTTTCTAATGGATCGTGCTTTTGGTACCGTGTCTAAAAGCTGCTTGCCTACCCTGAGCCACAAAGATTCATCTTGTATTTTATTCTAAAGTGTTCTGGTTCGATGTTTTGCACTTAGATATGTGATGTATTTTAAGTTAATTTTTAACAAGGCATGAGATTTAGAGAATTGAACCCTGTGTCAGGGAATAACCAATTTCCCACCACTTTTTGAAAATACCATTGTTTCTCTGTTGAAATGGAGCTGTTCATCAAAAACAGTATTTTTAATGTGGTTGGGAGATGGCTTGATGTCTAAAGTGCTTGTCACACAAACGGTGGACCTGACTTCAAGTCCCCAGAACCCCATAAAAGATGCATGCAATAGTTATGTATCTGTCATCCCATTGTTCCTATGGTGAGGTGAGAGACAGAAACAGAATCCCTGGAAAGTCACAGGTCAGCTAGCCTGTTATACACAGTGGTGAGCAACAAAGTGACCTTGTCTCAAACAAGGTAAAAGGTGACAGTTGACACCCAGTGTTTTTTTCTGACCTCTACACACATGCCATGGCGTGTGTACACCTGTACTCATACACACACGTTATACACACACACACATGCACAGGTCTTACACACAAAAAACTTTTCTATGTGTGAGTCTATTTTAGAAATCCCTGTCCCACTCTGTCAATCAGAGTGTGTGTTCCTTTGTGTACTTGACATTAGTTACCTTCCTAGTTGCTGTGACAAAAGTAACTTAAGGAAGAAAGACTTTGTCCTGGTTCAGACTTGCAGGGGGAAGCCCATCAGAGCAGGTAAGGCATAGCAGTAAGTTCATCTGCAGCCGTGGAACAGGACGTGAGGTGATTGGGCCTCATTGTGTCCACAGTGAGAAAACAGTAGAGAGGTGGATGTTGGTAGTCAACTTGCTTTCCTCTGATTCCTTTTCTTTCAGTCCAGGATCTTAGCCTAGAAGATGCTGCTGCCCACATTGAGGCAGTTCTTCCCTCCTCAGTTAAATGTCTCAAGAAGTGCCCTCACAGTGTCTCCTAGGTGATTCTAAATCTAGACAAATTGACACTGAAGTCAGTCATTTCAAGTCCATCTCAAGTCAACTTTAGACCGAAACACACCACTTTAAAACACAAACATTCCACCCCTGACTTCCCATGGACCTGTGGAATCTCACAATGCAAAATGCATTCATTCTGACTGTCAGAGTCCCCATAGTCTTGTGGCCTCAGAAGCTAAGCATTGAGAACTTCCTAGAGTTGGGGGNTGGGGGGTTGTTGTTNCTGTTTGTTTGTTGTTTGTTTTGTTTTGTATTTTTTGAGACAGGACCCCTGTGGTATCATTGCTAGGGCAAGTTCTCTTCTTTCTCATGAAACTGCATTGTTACAAGCTGGTGCTCTGTGGGCGGTCTTACCCTAAGAGAACCTTTCTTACCACCTCATCCCAGTGTGTGAGGTTTCTTTGTAATGGAGTGATCTCTTTAGCAGTTCACATCATCCACAACTTTACCCTCACTGAGCTTCTTCTTGACCAATCTGCAGTTTTCTTTTTTCTCTCACTATAAATCTAAGAGCAGCAAGCAGTAACCATGCTACAGCCTAGATATTACACTGTCTTGTAATTTCATTCACTGAACTACTTCGTTATATTTTGATTCAGCCTCATTCCAGATTTTAGGACATGAACAGAATGCACTCAGATTCCTTGCTGNAGCATAGCACGAATGCTCCCTAGCCCAGTTCTCAGCTGAGCTCCCTCTGAACCTTCATGAGCCAGGCCTCCACTGTCCACATTTCCTTAGGCCCTCTAGGCTCCCCAGCTCCTGATCCGAATGGCCCATTAAGTTCTACCTACAGCATTTTCAGGCTTTTTCCAACCCAAAGTTCCAAATTTTTTCCATGTTCCTCCTACAAACTCGCTCCAAACGCCTAAGAAAGGTTTAGCACAGGAATGTCTTTTTCTCGTTGTTGTATCAAAAGCAAGTTNAGACAGGAAGGATTTATTTCGGTCCNCAGGTTGAGGATGCAGTTCATTGTGATGGGGCTGGTGTGGAGGTGTGTGCATCTCTAGCTGCAGGAGCAGGAGTGTGACAGCTGTCACGTTGCNTCTGCAGTCAGGAAGCAGAAAGAGATGAATGCTGGTACCNAGCTGGGCTTTCTCCTTTTTGTTCACTCTGGGACTCCAACCCATGGGATCCTGCCACTCACGTTCAGGGTGGGTCTTCCCTCCTCAGCTGAAACTCTCTGAAGGACTTTCACAGACACGTGCAGAGTTGTATCTCCTAAGTGATTCTAAATGCACTTGAGCCAACCATCAAAATTCAATATTGCAATTACTGAAAGAGTGCAGTATGTCTTGAAATCTGTCAGTACGACTTCTCCAGCTTTTATTGTCTTTGTGAAATATTTGGGCCTTTTCAGACCCTTTGCCTTTCTGTATAAATTTAAGAAATTACTGCTCTGAATCTATAATAAAGCCTCTTGGGGTTTTGTTGGGATGGTGGGAAATCTTTAGATCAATTTGTAGAGAGTTGAAATCTGTGAATGTTGAGAGTTATATTCCATGAGTCATGTGTACCACCCTTGTTTTGAAAATCTTGGNCTGTGGNGACTTACAGACTCCATTCCTTTCCTGAGTTCCATTTGAGGACCTCAGTACTCTGTCCCGAGGCCCTCCTGCACAGTACAGTGAGGATGTTGAATGCTGTCACATGGCTAGATGCCCCTTTCACAGTCAACCCTTACTTAGGACCCCAATCTCATCACTGCTGTATCCTTGTTGATTTACACACATTGCTTAGGGCCATTGCTTGAAGTCTCTATAGGGTCTGACTAACATGCATGTATTGTCATTTTCCATCCTGACAGTACCATATATAATAATGTCCCCATCCTGGATGTCCCTCAGTGCCCCATCCATTCACCCTCTCCTCCTCCACTCCCTGTGCCCTGACTCGACTGTTCATTTTTCTTTCTGTGTATTTTTGGGCTTCTCTTCGTTGTCGTTTGGTTAGGATCACACAGTAGATATACTCTATCACACTGGCCTCATCTGTTCTAAGTTCCACATTGAAGCCCCCTCCATGTCTTTTTGCAGCCCATTATCTCCTGAATAACATTGCACTGGACATATGTATTATTACTTTGTGTGTATGTGTATGTATTTGATTGCTTACAGTTTGTAACAATATGAACAAAGCCACTATAAATGTTTACAGGCAAGTTTTTATGAGGACATTAGTTTTCAAACCAATGGAACAAATAGTTAGGAGTGCAATTGCTGGCTCACATGGTAATGTTCTCTTTAACTCTGTTTTAAAGATCACCACACTAGTCAGGTATGGTGTGCACACCTGTAACCTCAGCACCCTGGAGGCTAAGGCAGACAGATCAGTTTAAGGCCAGTGGCCTATGTAGTAAGATCCTATCTCAAAAAAAAAAAATTAAAAGGAAAGAAATGAAATGAAAAAAGAAAGGAAGTTCCCAACTATCTTCCAAAGCAACTGTACCATGTCTGTGTTCCCACTACAATGTGGGAACATGCCTCTTACTCCACTCCATCATCCAGCAGTGGATGATCAGGGGGAGGGAGATTTTGGCCAGTCTCATGAGTGTGTAGTCGTATGTCATTGTTTAATGTGCAGCTCCAAAGACAAGCTATAAATATCTTTCTATTTTCTTATTCATCATTCATGCATGTGCTTTGGTAAAGTGTCTATTCAGACTTGCCCTTTTTATATTGGGGTTGTTTTCTTTTTATGGCTCAATTTTAAGACTTTTTTGCATGTTTTATGTACAAAGCCTTTGTCTGATNTGAGTTTTGTCATATTTCCTCTCAGCCTGTAGTTTTGGGTTTTTTTGTTTTGTTTTGTTTTTTTAAATCTAGTGTGCTTTTACAATGTGGGCAGTCTTCATGCTAAGAAAGTCCTTTATCCAACATTTTCTTGCATGGATCATGAACTTAAAACTCTTCAAAGCCTATGATCACCTGTACCTCCTCCTCAGTTATCTTCTGGAATTTCTCTAATTGTGCCTTCTAGAGTCAGGTTTGTACCATGGTCATTTTGAGTTCCTTTTGGTTAAAAAGTCTAGTCTGTGCCCAGGTACATAGATGTAAAGACAGATGTGGAAATGGAGCTATTGACCGATGATACATGATAGATCCAAAACTACAGATGATGTAGGGACAGGTGNACCACGTGAGCATCTGTCAGCTGTCCAGAGTCTGTTGTTGGAGACTGTCCTTTTCTACTGAGCCTCTGCCCTGCCCCTTTGTCAGTGGCTACATGTATAGACCTCTTTCATTGATCCATACATCTATACTCACCCCAACATTTACACAGCTCCATGCATGGATTCATTTTCAGAAGGGGAATCAGCCTTGCTTTCCTGGGATAACCCTGCTTAATCCTGATGTCTTATTCTGTCTATAGGATGCTAGATTTTGACTTGCCCATACATTATTGAGCATTTTGTATCCATGTTCTTAACAGAAATAGTTCAGTTAATAACCAGTACTTTAAATTTTTCTCTTCATTTTTGAGAAACCATACACATATAAAATGAAATATGATCGTATTTCCCCTGTATTACCCCAAGTGTACTCTCCCCTCCAACTTTATGTCTTTCTNTTTTATGACCCACTAAATCCAGTTAGTGCTGCCCATATGTGCATGAGTGTGGGGCCATCCACCAAAGCATGGATATCCTACCAGTGGCCACATCCTTAAGAGAATTGTTCTCCCTCCCCAGGCTTTATCCATTGACAGTAGCTCCTCAGTGTTGGTGATGTTTGGAGCTCATCTACCCCATTTATTCTGAGATTTGGTCTGATTTGATCATGTGCAGGTAGCCATGGCTGCTGTGAGCTCATGAGTACAATACCATGGTGTGTCCCAAACGCAGCCCCACAGCACTTTTCCCCATCCTCTAGCTCTTAAACTCTTTCCTCCTTTTCTGAGATGTTCCCTGAGCCTTGAGTGCTCAGTCTTAAACCAGATATCTGTATTAACCCCACCACCTCCAAGACTCAGGGATCGATACTATTTCTGGTTGATGTCTTTTTCTAGCTCTGCTCTTGAGGTCATGATGCTCTCATTTTATACCTAGGAGAATTTTTTCTGTTTTCTTAGGGAGCTGGTGTTAATATTTCTTCTTTCATCATATAGTAGGGATCAGTGGTGAACTCAATTTGGTCCTAAAGATTCCGTCTTCAGAAGGTTTAAAATTGCAAACACTACCTCCTTAATTGTAGGGTTATTCTGGTTTGTAGTTCCACTTCAGCTTGTGTGTATTTCACTTGAATTGTTTTTGGGGGGCATCNGGAGCCCAGTACTGGNGATTGAACCCAAGTTAGGTAAGCACTCAACTACTACGGTACTCACCTCTCCTTTCACTTTGACTTGAAGGCAGGGTCTCACCTGGTTGCCCAGGCAGGCCCTGTGCTCCCTCTGGAGTTCANGTGGGTCTTGAACTTTGGATCGTCCTTCCTCACCTTCATGAGTCACTGGGATTACAGACCAACAGGCCTAGTTTGGTCTTATTATNTCTTCATCACTTTTTCAGGTACCTCAGGGCCCTCAGCTGGGTGGATACCCTTCTTTGGGGTTTATTCTCCCAGGGATTTGTGTCCTGTGTGTCTGCCCATCTCCTCAGGTTATGTACGTGATTGTTTAACATATGCCATGTGTCCGAGCAGGANTTTCCCCGAGTATTTTTGTATTCTCAGCTCTGACCGAAGCACCTAGAATGANAGTAGACTTCNGTAGTCATGTGTCATATAACACTAGCCAGAAAATGGCTGTTGTGATGGGCATGTATATGTTCAATAAGGCAAAACAAGATGGGTACCACAGAGGTGAGTGTTCTGCACAGTAGGGGTGGGGTGTTGGTGGTACTGATTTTGTTTTACCCTATTTAGGGGAAAGGACTCAAATATTTAAAAAAAAAATTTNAAATCATTCTGAAACATACTTATCTTAAGATGTAAGAAAACTCCAAAGGAATAAATTTAAATTAATCTACGAGTATAAATAGGGACACAACAATCTCTTGGGAAGTGGACTTTTTAAAAGAAACTATAGTATCTTTAAGGCTAAGCCTACATAATTAAGCTAGATTGAAGATTGATTGACTATTATTGATTTTTATATGTGATACAGACAATGTATAATATCCTACAGTGGAATGAAATGACATATACAAAACCTCAGTAGTTTGTGGGTTTTACTAAATTGTCACCATTCTCCAAAGTTGAATGTCTTTATCTGAAGTCATTTCCAGAACAGCCTTGTCCTCGCCTGAGGTCTGCCTTGTTCTTTCCCTGGTCTCCTTCTGTCTTGTTAGACATTCCTCAGTTTTATCAATTATTTCAAGCAATTGGATTTTCCCAATCTTCCTTTTTCCAGTTCCATTGAGTTCAGCTTCTACCTTCATTATCCCCCTTTCAGGCTGTTTGGGTTGTTTTCATTCATGTTTCTTAAGGTAGCAGCTGAAATTGTTNACATGCAACCTTTCTCTTCTAACACAAGTGTTGAATACTATGAGTTGACCTCAGGGTGTTGCTTTAGCTGCATCCTATGAACATCAATGTTTTTTATATCATTTTCATCCTACCCAATGTATTTTTTCTTACTGTTTTTTCTGTTGTAGAAGTGAGATTTTTACTCTCCAGATGTTTAGAGACTTTCCTGCTACCTTTTGATTCATTTTCTAGTCTAAAGGTATGATGGTCAGAGAAGTAATTTGTCTGGTTTTATTTACTCTATGTGTATTACAGCTTGTTGTATGATGCAGAGTATAGCAAACCCTCTCTCTGGATCAGTGGTTCCTTGGGCACTTGGAAAGGATATGTGTTCTGGTGCTACCAACAGTAGCCTCAAAAAAAAATGTCTGTTGTTCTGTTGGTGGGTATGCTGGCTAGTTTAATGTCAACTTCATACAAGCTAGAGTCATTGGAGATGGGAGAGCTTCAGTTGAGGAAATTTTCTTAATTAGTGATTAATATGGGAGGGCCCAGCCCATTGTAGGTTAGGCCACCCCTGGGCTGGTGGTCCTGGGTTCTATAAGAAAGCAGACTGAGCAAGCCAGTAAGCAGTACTCCACCATGGCCTCTACATCAGCTCCTGGCTCCAGGCTCCTGCCCTNTTTGAGTTCCTATCCTGACTTCCTTCAGTAATGGACAGTGATAGGGAAGTNTAAGCCAAATAAACTCCTTCCCTCACCCCCAAGTTGCTTTTGATCATGGTGTTTCATCAAAACAGTAGAAAAGTAACTCAGATTATGGATCTGTTTTTTCTGATTTTCTGACACCTGGCTTTATGGTTGACTGAGAGAGTNTCTGAGTACCTAAGGGTAATGATAAATTTCTCTGGTTCACCTCTCAATTTTTCTAGGTTTGGGTTCATGCATCTTTGAGCTGTACTGTTAGGCTCATAAACACTTGGGGTGGGCATGTTGCTTTTTTAAATTTCCCCTGGAAATATTCTTTGCTTCTAAGGCTTCTTGGTTCCACATTAACTGTCTTGACATTTGTTTTCTTTTATCCTTCCTATGGCTCTCATTTGAAGTGGGTTTCTATTAGACAGTGGATATTCCTGTTTTCATTCATGCCAAGAGTGTCTGTCATTCCTTTAAGATTTATTTTTATTTATGTGTATATGCACATATGTGCAGATACTCACAGTGGCCAGAAGAGGGTCCATATCCCATGGAGCTAGAGTTACAGATTGTTGTGAGTCATCTGACATGGGTGCTGGGAACCAAATTCTAGTCCTCTGAAAAGGCAGCAAGTATTCTTAACCCCTGAGCTTTCTCCCCAGCCATGCCAGTCTTCCTATTGGTGTGCTTAAGCCATTTCTACCTGATGCATGGGTCTATGTGTTCTCTATTTTTTTGTACCCCTTTTCTATCCCTCCTCATTTGGGGCTATTTTATCAACACTAAAGTTTTCCATTTTGTTTATCTGCTTTCTTACTACTGCTCTTTTTCTAGATTTTTCTCCTGACTGCTACACAGAGATTGCAACACTGATTTCCAGACAAGTTAAAATCAACCTTTTGCCATTTTGAGTGGTGTGTAAAAACATGAGGTTTCCTCACAGAGACCCTCATATCTGAAGAATGAAGAGAAGCAGGATTTGGTTCCAGATCAGATGGACAAGACACACTGTCCTGGTCAACTCTCACCACAGGTGTAGGACCTTCTTCCCCCGTGTCCTAATACGTCTTGTGTCTTACACCTGGGTCTGTTGAAAGCTCACTCTGTGACCATTGGTACTTGCAGTTGTCAAATGCATTGCAAAAAAAAATAAATAAATAAACAAAAAACAACAACAACAAAAAAAACCTCCTTAAGAATCAGTAGTCTGCTATCTAGCCACCCTGTCTCTCCTACCCTGCACATAGCTGGTTAATTGATGGTGTGGGGTGAGGAACTCTGGTTCTTCTGAATGCTAGGAAGGTACTTTATCTGAGCTACACCTCCAGCCCTTTCTCACTGAAACATGATCCTACTGGATAGCCCAGGATCTTTCAGCCTTCTCAGTAGCTGGAATCACAGGCTTGTTTAGCATATCTGGCCATGCTGCTGGCCTTTTGATAACCCCAGGTTTCCTCTGGTGTTTCTTCCTTTCTCTGAAGATGGGGGCTCTTGACAGTGGGTTATCTCAGCTCTTCTCTTGTGCCTGAAACCTTCCTATGTTAGCTTCATTCCTGGGGACATTTTAAATTCAGAATTCTGAGTTGGCAATCCTGACGATGCTGCTCTGGCCTAGTGTCTCTGCTAGAACCTCATGACCAGTCATATTGCTGCCCATTGCAGAATGAGTTCCTTCTCCTCCGGCTTCTCTGTTTTTAGCTTCCAGCAGCCTTGAGCTGAGCTTCTCNGAGTAGGTCCTAGTTACAGTTTCCTCTGCTCCTTGAAAGCTATTCTTTAGAATTCTTTTCCATTCCACACTTTCTCTTCTACTGGGAATCCAACAAGAATATTAGGTCATTTAACTGTGTCCCATGAGTCCTCACAGTTCTTCTTGGGGACTTTTGTTTGCTCTAGGTAGAATTTCTCAGAGCTTGGGTAGGGATGCTCTTGGCTTATCTGAAGATCCTTGACCTTTCCCTCACATATACTTCTGTCATACGGATCCCATGAAGAGCAATTTGTAAGNTGACTTGTTGACTGTTCGGGGCTACACTTTCTTCTTGGTCGTTCTTGTGAGCTTCTGTTTCTTTGCTGAGACCTTGTGTTTCCCACTTGTTTGAAGAGCATCTCCCCTTCCTNCAGCATCTCTGTAACACATCCTTTCAGGGTTTGTCAGATGACTCCTGCTTCTCCATCAACCTCACATGGCTTATCTTTCCCTAAGCGTCAGACTTGTTTCNAACCACNAGCACGTGCTTAGTAATTCCGGATTATAGCCTGATCATCCTGAATATGATAAGACTGAGCCATGGCACACGCCAGATAAGTAAATAAAATCGAATTTTAAAGAACTTCTCGGCAGTCTCATGGGTGCTTCCCAGTTCTCAGGGCTCCCTTTTCAGTGCCCTAGAAACAGAGCCGGGNCTTCGTTCACATTCTGCTGAAGGCTCCTCGTGCCTGAGCTCAGGTCTANGCTGAGCAGCAGAAAGGCGAAGAGAAGGAAAGAGCACGAGCTTTTACCTACCCTCACACCTGTTACCACCAAAAAGGAACACAAGTCCCTGGGACCGCACACCCCAGCACCAGTACAGCATTTGGGGGGACAATGGAAGGACGGGGACTTGGTGATTCCCCTCCTCTTCTGGTGGTTAAAAGGCCCCTTTCTCCCCAGGGCAGGAACTATAGAAAGCCAAGCCTGAGATAAAAGCTGTAACTGCTCGTCTTGGTGATGTTCCCCCTATCGGCTGTCTTCTGATGACGTTATAGCCCTTGCTAAGCTGCTGTCTACATTCTGCCAGGTTCCGGGAAGGTCTCTGGTAGGAGGGCCCAGGTGCAGTGTGCCACCACCATCTGATCTGGAGCCAGAGCCCACTTCCTTTTGTCTCCATGTTTCAGCTTCCTCGCTCAAAAACTCACACTAGCTGCTTCAGAAGCTTGGCCATCGTGAGGACAAATGGCTGTGGCCTATGCCAGCTCAGTAAAGTCCCTACCGAGCTACCTGCCGCTGCCAAAGGAGCAGTCCCTGGGCAAGACCCTGTTGATGGCACCTGTGCTTCTGCCCTCCTTTTAGCATGGCCCAGGATGAACTCAAGGCTCAGTGCTAAAAGATGGCATCTCCTATGGGAGTCAGGGCTGTGTGGTTGAAGACCCCACTCATGCCCTTGGCCACGTAAGCCAGGCCCCAGAGGAAGGTGCTTTGGGGTAGGGTCTGGGCCACGACTTGAAGGCCAGCCCTGTGACTGTTCCGTACTCAAGTGGCACTTGATAGAGACCTAGGGTGTCAAGGCAGCACCTGCGATGACTGGTAGAATGGAGGGGCTCAAGAAGTAAGGTGGGCAGAGCCAAACCACTGCCTCCTCCACTACATCCCCAGTGTGGGGTCTCCCTTCTCAGAAGTAGTTGAGCTTCACAGTCTGAGTCCAGGAGTGGAGATGGCCTTTCCGTCTAAGGCCATGCTTCCCACTCCCTTAGCATGTGTCTCAAACTCCCTGTGTCTACAACACAGCACCGCTTGGAGAAGCAGCACCTTTCCTACTTCTGGTGATCCCAAGTCCAAGTGGTATTCGATAAATAACTCATTTTTCACTAGGTGGCTTCACTGTATGGACAAGCCACCAGAGCCATGTCCTTCAGAGAGGGAATCTGAAATCCAGGGCAGCCTGCAGCAGAGCCTTGACCTCAGCTGCGTCAGCAGGACAAAGTACTGAGGCAGAGGAGCATGCTGGAGAGAGGACACATTCAGAAGAGACACGACGAGAGAGGGGCAGGCTTGAAGAACAGCACACTGTAGCATGCAGAGCCCACTCCCCACAGCGCTGGGGTTGTTGGCTTACTCCCTGTGGAGAGCCACATGGACGAAGGATGGATTTCAGTGAGTCCCTCTGGACATGACTTGGCCGGCCGCCAGGATTTATGTGGCACATCTGCTGTCAGAAATTGTGTTTTCCTCACTTACATTGGAGTCAGGTGAGCAGATTCTCCTACATTTGAAAGATGGTTCTTAATGCAAAAGTGCCAGCCCCCTCCTTGCATGTAAGTGCAGAGCAAATCTTGAGTGTGCCCTGGTCTGGCTAAAGGCCTGTCTCTGAGATTGGCTTCTACTAATTAATGCATTTGCTCCTTATGGAGTGAAGTAGGGTTTTCAGGTACATTTGAAAAGTGATGTGCTTGACTATAAAACGCTGCTTTTTTTGAGCCACACTGCCTAGTGTAGCGGTTCTCAACCTGTGGGTCACGCCCCATTTGGGGTCAAATGACCCTTTCACAGGGCTTGCATACCAGATATTTGCATCATAATTCATAACAGTAGCAAAATTTCAGTTATGAAGTAGCAATGAAAATAATTTTGTGTTTGGGGGTCACCACAACATGAGGAACTAGATTAAAGGGTCACAGCATTAGGAAGATTGAGAACCACTGGGCTGTGTGTTGCCCTCTGTGAGTTGTTGACTGGTTAAGAACTGGTTTACCAGGCCTGATGATGCAACTGCATTGGTAGAATGCCTGGCTAGGATGCACAAAGCCCTGGGTTCAATCCCCAGTACGTAAAATGGGACATGGTGATGGGCATGTCTGTAATTTATACTTAGAAGATAGAAACATAAGGGTTGGGAATTCAAGGCCACCTACCAAGTTCAGGACCAGTCTGGGGTAGATGACAGAAACAAAGTTTCCTGTGATAAACTGACACAAAGCTGATCCTGGGGTTGTCCAGGTGGCTCAGTGGTTAAGAGCATTTGCTACTCTTCAGGGGACCCAGTTTCAATTCCCAGCACTCACAACAGTCGGCAACTTCAGTTGCAGGGGATCCAGTGCCCTTTTCTGGCTTCCATGGGCACCAGCCATGCATGTGGTACATGTACATACATGCAGGTAAACATACATATAAAATAAAAACAAGTATTAAAAAAAATTGAACATGTTTGACAAACTATACTGGTATCTGAGCACATAAACTTTCCATTCCAGACATTTTTCTCCTTGGGGAGAAAGATGCTCAGAGCCCCGGTGGCTGGGAGCCACCACTACATAGGTGTCACTGTATCTCACAGTCATACCCACTCTGGTTAGGCTCTCCCTTGGTTTAATCCCAGCAGATTTATTAAAGCGCTAGGCTGTTCTGGAAAACATGAGCCACAATCCTGTCCCTGGGCTACAGCACAGGCACAGCCCACCCGGTCTGCACCTCGGAGGAAGGCAGGGCAGCTCCTGCTTCTTGCAGCATGAGGATGCTTCCTTTGCTCCCTCCAAGGGCGGCTCCTTGAAGCCTTTCACTGAGTGCCTCTGCCTGCCTTCCTTCTCCTCCTCGGCCTTCTTCCTTGCCTTTTCTCAGACAACAGTAACAGTAAAGTATGATTAGCAAGGTGATTTGGAGCCCCTTTCAGAGGACAAGACAGTAAACAGAGCTTGTTTGCCTAAGGAAACCCTCCCAGCACCCAGCCACTCAAACTGCGTGTGTTAATGAACCCAGAGCCGTTAATGCGGTTTCTTCAGTTAAATTGATTCATGAATTTTGAAGAGAACATTATCTAATGAATTTTCTTTGAATAGAAAGCAATTAAAAGGACAAATCAGTCTGATTAACCCCAAAGTCACCCTCCTGCCACAAATGCTGTACAGTTTGAAATTATATCATAAAAAAACTAGAGCACATTTGCTGTGTCTGTGCCCTCTACTAATCCATGTAAATTAATGAACAACAAAGTTAATTTCTTTGATGACCCTTTTCTAGTATCACCTGGATTATGCTGATGTTTAATTTGCTTAATGTTATAATAAAGACTAAACAGGGTTTTTTTTTTTCCAGTGAAGTGATTATCGTTCCTTTCAGTTAAGAAGTGATTTTTATTATTTAACGTGCATGTAAGGGTGTGTTTCCTTGAAGGACCAAATCACACTCTGCCAGCTTGGCACCAAATGTGGCCAGCACTGTGGAGGACACACTCCCTGATGTCATTCCTACCTATGGAGCCCTCCTCTCTGTTGCTCCCTTCAGAAACTCCTGCTCCCAAGTGCTGGAGCCCCAGGGATGGAGGATATGGCTTGGTCTCCACACTCCCTAGCCTGTGTGTCTCCTCTGGAAGACAATAGGAATCAATTCACACCAGACTCCTCCTTGTGCCTGTGTTTCTGCCCTACTCAAGGCACATTGCAGGGAATGATTCCAGAACCTAGAGGCATCAG
Organism: Neotoma lepida; assembly: GCA_001675575.1. NCBI lineage: Eukaryota > Metazoa > Chordata > Mammalia > Rodentia > Cricetidae > Neotoma > Neotoma lepida. Next base: position 32,863 of record LZPO01044689.1, read on the forward strand.
GGAGAGGAGCTGGCCATGCCTCACCCTAGTCATTTCTGCATGCTGCTTGATGTGGCTAGTCAGAGAAAATGAGGAAGGATGCTTTATTTTTGCAGCACTGTTCATTCAAGATGCCTGCAGCTTCCTGCAGCCAGGGTCACCCCCCCAAACCTGGACATATACTGGTGGAGGCATCTGGCATTCAGAAAAGCACTGGGATTAGTCCTGCCTGCTGCTGGGTGTGGACAGCTAGAGAAGGGTCCCCCCCCCATCCCGGAGATTTCCTCTTCCTGCATCTCACCTGAAGTTGGAAATTAACCAGCAGTCCAAAGGGCTTCCACATGGGTGGCCCAGCAGGGGCTCCTGTGCTTGCTAATTGAACTGTGTGCAAATGCTTGCCTGCCTGTTCACAGAAAGAGCATCACACACGGCTCCACACGGAACGTGAGGAATATGGAAGGAAATGAAAGATGTGGGAAGCCTTCTGAGGCCCACCTGCTTTGTGCCTGATTCACTCTCAGCTCTCCTTGCCTGTGCCACCGTGACAGGGTGCCAAGTGGAGGCCTGTGTTTTAATTGAGTGTAACACCTCTGTTTGTGTCATTGCATTTTCTGCTGGGGGACTGGCAGCTATTTATATCTGAACTGCTGGAGCCGTTTGCCCAAATCACGTCATTCTGTTTTCTTTCTTTCAGATTCATTCACCAGACAGGTGTTATGGAAGCTGCTGAAGGTTGTGAAATTCGGAGAAATGGTTTCTTACCAGCAATTAGCAGCCCTGGCAGGCAACCCCAAAGCGGCTCGCGCAGTAGGAGGAGCAATGAGAAGCAATCCGGTAAGTTCCGCAGCTGGGCAGCAGGCTGGATACCTGCCCTGGCTGGGCCTCGAACCACTTTGGGAGCCAAGTGTCCTTTGAATAAATGTATTTCAGAGGCCAACTATGTGGCTGGGTGGGGGGCAACCCCTGGGAAAAGGACCCTTGTGTCCCAGCCACATGAGCCCTTTGTCATAGCAGCCCCTACCAGAGAAGAGGAAGCCTGCAGAGGGGCAAGCAGACAAGAGGGCAGCCTGTTTATTCATTCACTCCCCACTGCAGTCCCCATACTGGGTGCCTGTTGAATGGCAACATTCTTCCATACACTGGAAATACAACTGTACATCCAGAAGACAAGAGGCCTGCCCATGTGTCACCAGCCTTCTGAGGTTTTGGTGAAATAGTACAACCCCCATCTCCCTGGGTCTCTGGGGTATGATGAGCCTAGAAGATGTGACACCTCGCATCATAGATGTCTACTGTCCTTAGGTGTCAGCTCCCCAGGGAATGGCTCTTTCCCCAGAACTCATCAGCATTTATTATTGTCCTTCCTGCCAACCTGTCAGAGTTTATTGAGCACCAGGTTCCCAGCCCACAAGAAGGTCATGCTTTTAGAGATGTAGTCCCACGTTGCAGTAGGGGTTTTGGCTCCNCCAGAACAGCCAAGGGCCAGACCAAGGCCCTGCATGCCTGTGGGCCTTGTGTGGGCAAGAAGGCATGCCACCCACACAGTCTTCAGGGAAAACCCACACTACCGCCAGGCTCCCCAAATGTCCTGAGCAGCTTCCCCTGTGCCAGTATAGATGTGATGGCATGTTGATAAAGCTGTGCAGGTCTCTAACATGACAGAAAAATGCCACCTGATCAGAAGTCCACCCTATCTGCAAGGGACGTTGATGAATCCGAGAGTCTGAGCCTCTTTTGATGGGTCATGGTTGTTGTTTGAGACAAGGTTTCTCTGTGTAGCCTTGGCAGTCCTGGAACTCACCATATAGACCAAGCTGTCCTCAAACTCACAGAGATCCTCCTGGCTCTGCCTCCCAAGTGTTAAGATTAAAGGGGTATGCACCATGCCTAGCTCTGAATATGGCTTTTGAGGTCTCCCAACAAAATGTTTCACCTGCCTTTTTGTAGACCACCATTTCTGAGCCACAAGTAAATTTGGAGGCATTACAGTTCTTTTTTTTTTTTTTTAATGTAGCCCTGGGACTGTCCTGGAACTCTCTCTGTAGACCAGGTTGGAACTCATATAGATACCTGTCTCTGCCTCCTGAGTTCTGGAACTAAAGTCATTCNTCACCATGCCTGGCCATGAGGTATTAGATTTTGTTTTAGNCAAAGAGGCAGCTCCAATACATTTGTTCTGTGGCTCCATTTAATGCCCCGGAAGAACAGAGGAAGCCAACACCCTTTCTACCCTCCTGCTGCTGCACCCTTGTAGCTACTGTTTTCAACACACANCAACCACCCTGAGCTTTAGTGACGTAGGACTCTCTGCACTGCCACCCACCCCCCCACCTCAGATCTGAGTCCCTCCTGAGGCTGAGGAAGAGGCATGGACATTTCCCTGGTGACTCCTGCAACAAGATGAATGGTTTGGTATTTATCCACACTCAAGTTGAGAACCAAGTTGTTTTGTTTTGCAAAGTTTCCTATGTGTGTTCACATGAAGATGAAGATGGCCTCATCAGTGGGCACCAGTACCATAGCTTCTATTCTGAGTGCAGCTAACATCTGTGCTTTAAGAATAAGCCCTCCTGCCCAGTGTGCCCATGGGTAAACATACCATAGCTACTTTTTTGGTGAGTCCCCATCAAGTACCACTGGAAACTGGTATGAGAAGGGGATACTGAGACTTGAGGGAGAAAGGCCTGGACAGTGATAGGCTATGCCTGCTGCTCGTGTTGGTAGATGTCCTCAGCACCACTGACAACAGAACCCAAGATGGGGGTGGCTGTGTGTGTTCCCTTTAACCCAAAGCTGCCAATCTGGAATAAGCTCATGGAGAACAAAGTTCTCATGTTTTAGCTAAGCAGTACCATTTGTGAATTTGAGAAGAAGAGTAGGAAGGATGTAGAAGGCTCCAGCCACTGGAGACTTCATCTTGCTTCATTCCTTCGGTTGCTGGCAGTAACCAGGGCCTCATGCCATCTGATCTCACAACTGGCCATCACTGGGTTATCCACCTCAAGAATATGAGATGGCTTTTGCAGGGTGGGAGTCTCCTCCATCCTAGAACTCAACTTCTCCTAAGTTTCCCAAGTGGGACTCAACTGGCCTTGCCAGGAAACTGGGCAGCCTCTGGAAGGTGCCACATTACCCTGAATAAGGGATGTCCGGCCCTGAAGACTACACACACACGCTCACACACACAGAGAACCCCCTTCTGCCACATCCTCAGACACAATTTGCTAAATGTAGTTCAGAGGCGATCAATACGGGCTCAGGGAGTTTCCCACCTTTTTCTAAACAAACACATTCCTGAGGAGTTAGTTTATTCGCAGATTGCCATGAGCACCAATGACCCCCGAGTCCTGTTCTGCCATTCACCCAGATGGCTGTTGATAAAGATTTAGCATCATGTTCTGAGTGTCAGGGTTGTCAGTGGAGCTGAACCATTTGACCAGAAGAAAAAAACGCACCGGGAGCTATTGATTACAACTTCTCGGTGTCACTTGTTCACCAGGATTTAGGTATTGATGAGGCTGCGAGTGAAAACAAGCTTTCTCCCTTGTGGCCTCTGCCCAGAAGAACAAAGGCAAAGTTGGAAAAAATATTCAGCCAGTTCCAGAATCAGAGGGATTCCATTATCGATTGCAAGGCCCCTTCATGTTATTTTTGTTGAAGACAAATCTATGGGTTTGGAAGTTTTATAGCAGTTGAGAAAGGGCTTGTGTGAGTGATGGATCCGGGTATTGGACAAATTAGATTTCACAGCATGAAGATTTCAATGAAGCTGTAATACCATGGGCTCTTTGAGTATTGATAGCAATCGCATTGTATGCAGCAGAGGCTGTCAAGAAGAGGACAGCAATGATACAGATCCTTCAGATATGGCAGTGGAACCCCAGTAAATCTTACTGGAGCCCCAGTAAATACCTACTGCTGCCCTGATACAAAGCAGGGTCCATTTCTAAAAGTGATCTGTGTGAGTGAGTAAGTCACCAGTCCACAATGCATTCTGTGCCAGCAGCCCCTCAACTCTTTGATCCATAGAAAGAAGCAGAGAGAGGTGTTCATGGTACTCACTTTGGTAATCCCATAATTCCTTGAGAGGGAAGAAAAAAGTCAAAGCTGAGAGGTCAGATCTGATATTAAGTAGAATGGTGGAATATGCTTCCAAATGTCAGCAAGACTGGATTGAGTGGCATGCCTCCATCAACTGAAGCTAAAGGTTGGTGTCATCTCACAGTCTTCTGACTCCATGTCACTATCGTATTTGATTTTTTTTATATAGATCAGTCATAGTAATGTTCCATTCTCAGCATCTTCCATGGCTCCTTTCAAGGTCAATGTCAGATACTGTTGTCCACATACACCTGGTATTCCACTTCTTACCCCATGCACGGTCCGCTCTGTCCTTCCTGATTGTCATGCCAGTAGTCCTTAAAACTACTCAGAGACCACATCTGTACATGTCATCGTGGTAGCCATGGGAGTCAAAGCAGGATAAGGTCTGTGAGGTGTTGGAAATCGTGTCCCCATCTCCCAAGCTTTGTTGTAAAACAGCAGTGGTCCACAGGTCCAAAGTCCCACCATCACCATGTCAGTCACTGCTCAAGAAAGGCAGTGTGCACAGAGCCATCAGGATGACAGACAGATCCAGACTCCTGCTGGTTAGAACCTCTGCTTTGCCTCTTACTAGCCAGGTAAATTTAACATGAGTTTGGCACCCTTGACTTGGGGTGTTGGAGGGCTTCTGAGGCTACATAAGGAAGCCTCACATTAGACATGAGAAGCACCAGATCAGATGTGAGGGCGAGAATAACCCCATCTGCTGGATCATGTGTGCTACACCTCAACAAGGAGCACACACAGCTCTGCAGGGGAACCGTATGGCTGAGGGCATGATGGCGGTGGCCACAGGGCTGTCCATATGGAGGCTTTGAGTAATGAGGACGCAACACTGGGATACACAGGTTCTGAGATACAGAGCTCAATATTTCAGATGCATATTCGAGCAGCTTCCCCTAGACTGTCAGCAGGCTGGAAGCTGTCCGGAAGCTGTCCACTGTGTCCCATTCACTTACCATGGTAGATAGAAAGGCAAGGATGTGTTGGATAGAGCTTAATGGGCCATGGGGAAAAGAAGAAGAAGAGTGGTGAGATGTGGTTGGTACCCAGCAGCATCTCCATAGTCCTCCCACTGAAGTCCTACAGGAATGACTGGGTCTCACCACAACAGAACACCTAGAGCAAAGCCTATACCTGTACCTGAGATAATTTCAGACTTGCACGCCTGTTGTCTACATTTTCCTGTGTAAGGGCAGCTCAGAACCTTCCAGAATGAGTCCTGAACCTCCAGAGCTAACTGAAGCAGAGCCCAGAATTCAGGCTGTGTTCAGTGACAGTGGCCATCTCCCAACAGCAACCATTGTAGGTGTATCACTACATGTGTTCCCTGGGTCCTGGTCATAGTAAGCTCTGTGGGCTGCTGGAGCCATGGTGGCTGTGTGAGCCCTCCTTTATCCCTCTGGTTAAAGCTGTCTTGGGAACTACTTGTTAGGATTCCAATGCAAAAACATCCATTGAATTCACAGCATTCTCTGCAGCAGGCACATAAGGCATGCCCCTTGACAGGGCAGGTGTGTAGCCATCCATAGCAAGCTGAGTGGAGTCATACTGTTTACACAGTTGCCCAGGGAGAGAAGTTGGGGGGTGTCCACATGTGACTCCAGCCACTGTGCATTTCACAGGTGATGTCCATCTTTTTCTACCCATGCTCTGAAGCAGTGAGGTATAAAGATATGGGGACACCAATATATTTCTTTATTGGAAAGAAAGCAAGATTGGGCAAGATGGCACACAGCCCCTGACATCTTCNCATTGATCCTCCACCATTACCAGCCCTGCCATCTCTGACCACACATTGATGTCAGATGGAATCCAGAGTACAGACAAATCTTCTGCAGACACACTGGCAGTTCTCATTCCTTCCTTCCCTGCAGGACGGAGGCAGGTGAGGTCAGAAGTGTCTGTAGCCACAAAGCAGAGGAAGGGCCTCAATAGCTGTCCAGCCTGCACAGATGATGGACCATGGAGCCTCAGTCCACATAGCCCAACCACCTGCTTAGTGACCTAGATAGACATTTGTCAGTCCCCTATGGACCACTGCTGAAGTAAACATACTCCCTCTGCAGAGACAGGCATTCCCTTGTCCTAGTGACTGGAGATAAAGAATGCAGCCTGGACAAGGTCACAGCCTTGTGGTTACAGATTGAGAATCAGAGTCCCTTTGGCGTGAGCATTGCCCTAGAGCCAAGCCACCATGAGTACCTGGCACCAGATCTTTTGGAACCCAATGAAGATGTCTACAGGTTTGCATGGTGCCAGGCATGGGAAATGATAGGCCAGTTATTAGCAGTGGGCTCATGAGATTACAGGCCTCTATTTTTGAGCTTATCAGAGTCGATAGGAAGAAACACTCATGTTTGATAACTCACGGGAATCATCCCCCAATTCTTTGATTGGTGTGACATTTTGCAATAGCAGGTGACTGGACAAATGGCTGAGAACACACAACACAGCACAGCCAAAGCATACACGTATCTGGACATCATCATCCTTGGCACTGTCTGACAGTCATCTCCTCCTTATATGCTGGTTTCCACTAAGAAGTGGCCTCCCTTAGAGGAAATCCATCGTTTTAGTGTAGAAGACCATCAGTGCTTAGCCTTACACCATTAAGGACTGGAGAGCAGCCTGGGTACCTCAGACCATCTGAGTTGGGAGGCCACAGCAACCCTGATAAGGACTTCCTAGTCTACAAGCCTTGTTGGGATAGAGTGACCCACTGATCATACCCACCACTGGATGTGCTGCCAGTGGCAGTGTGTCCAGGGAAGATGTAGATGTAGACATCTGCCTGATGATGGCAGAGACAGTTTTGTAGAACTCAGAAATGCAGTTNAACTTGAGTAGGTGTACATGATAAATCACTCCTCAGATGCAATCCAGTGTCCTCCTCCTAAACCTTGATACGAAGACTCCCATATCCCACACATACCTCAGAGCAGGTGTTCCTCCTCCATCCCCCAAAGGATACCCACGAGGCCTCTGTAGTTTGCAAAGTAGGGGTACTGAAGGAACCAGCGTGACCGCCCGCCAGCAGCCTGCTAACTGGAGATCTACCAGGTGGTGCTGGACAGTCACAGTGGGACCTTGTCAGTAACACAGAAACCTCAGCCTAGAGCCAGACTGACAGTGAAATTCCTGTTTTTCAGGTCCCTATCCTCATCCCCTGCCACAGGGTGGTCCGCAGTGATGGTACCATTGGCAATTACTCTGGAGGAGGGCAGACTGTGAAGGAGTGGCTTCTGGCCCATGAGGGCATCCCAACTCAGCAGCCAGTCTGCAAGGGCTTGGGTGTGACTGGGACCTGGCTCAAGCCATCCTGTGGCTCCACTAGCTACAAGACATCTGGCCGGAATTGAGTAACTGTTTGAGTGACACATAGATGTAACATGGTGTCGGAAGCGGGTGTGTGGTGGTACAACTGTATTAAAAGAGCTAGATGCGTCCTGAGGGACACTATGTGGCTGTCCTTTCTTGTTTCTGCATTTTACAGCAGAATGAGTTCAGACGACCCACCCTTGTGTATGTCATCAGTTCCCTCCTCTGGCATGGTTATTGTTCAATTTTTAATGCCTATTAAAATGGGGGTGAGAGTAAGAAAGGCCTGGTGAGCCTTAGGGCCCCTTTGCATGATGGGAGATGCAGCTGACACCTGCAGGCAACAGCTAGCCACCCCAGACTATCCACACTGCACAGCTGGCCCCACCCTAGGAAGACCCCCAAGTCATCCTTCAAGCCNTTTACCCTGTGGAGATGGCAGCCCCCATTCAGTTCCTAACACCACACCCTCGTTGGCTGGAGGAGGGATGGGCTAAGAAGTAAATACCTTGTTGAGGGTATGCGTTGTTTCTATACCTGCCAGGAAAAGTGTCTTGCATCCACTGTGGCAGTGTGGTCTACAATGATTAGACAGGGGAAAAATACCATCTTCCAAAAATGATTTGGAATGCTGAATAACACATAGGACATGAATTTGGCTGGGCTGGTGCCTGTCTAGGCATTCAAGTCACCTCCAAATTCCAGCTGTTTTTGCTTTCCTTGACTTGGAATGCTCTGGGTAGTAGGTGGAAGGGACATGGTCCCTCCTGGGAGCCTCAAGGACCAGGAACCTGTAAAGGTCCGAGCACCCCATGTTGGTCTTGTGCACTCAAGGTCATACACAGTCATAGTGGTTAGCTCACGCTGCTACGAGCACTGGAGACTCTCTCCAAATCTGCCATATGGCACCTTCTGACGCTTTACAGTTACCTCATCTTGCCAATATTAAAATCAACTGCTCCTAAAAAGTGAAAGGAAAGTTTAAAATGGCATGTGATTGGAGGAGTGAACCACCAACCATATAGCCAAAAGCTAGGTTTTATGGCAGCTTCTCTGAGAGCGGNAACCACTCATGTCATCTGGTACGGAAACACAGCCCCATAAGGAACTTGCTTTGATGAGCTCAGTACTACATGCTACCTTAGCACCCGTGTAGACAAACCTCAGGCCTTTCTCCCTGGTTTCCAAATTATCATGTCCTCATCTTATATCAGCCACACTAACTCTGGTATTTTTGTGAAGAGGCATTACTGCATGCCACACTTCCTAAATTTGCTCATCACCCATCATCACAAAGCAAAGTAGGTCTTGTTCTTGTGGTGAGCCCCGTAACCAGTGCGTTTTTCAGGATAAGGCTGGGTGTGCACACTGGCGTCCTCCCATCNGGCTTCGCCAGGGTCCTTTCTGCTTATTTCCTAAAAGGATCATCTTTGTTTGGCATGGCCAGCAAGGCACGTGGGAGGGGCTGGGATACCTTGCATCAGGGTAATGCCACACTGATGTCTCTCCAGCACCAGGAAGTCACTGCATGGTGCCTTTGTGTTCTTCCTGAAGAGAGCATAATTCTTCTCAAAGAGCTGCTCTGGGTCCTACAGGTTCCTGTGCCTTGTATGTGTGTATTCCAACAGAGGGCACTGTGGCTGCAGTGTGCTGGGGAGACCCCAGCCTCCTCTCTGCTTAAAGAGGAGTTGGAAGGTGGGCATCAGGGTTGAACTCAACTGGTTCTGAGCAGGTTCTCCACCCTGCCATGTGGGCCACCAGGCCAGTGCCTTGTATGTAGGCCTCCTGTGCCTGGGTGGCCTATATAATGTGAGCTTTCCTTGTGATCTCTACATTTCCAAACAGATCCAGGCTCTAAGAGGAGCCTGGGGCTGTACAGACATCCACGGCCGAACCCCCAGCATGGGACAGCCGCATGCGGCCGGGACACCAGTCCCATCAAAGCCACAAGGGCAACCTGGCAGCTCCAGGTAGCCTGGAATGATGAGCAGGCGTGTTTGGGCTTGCCCTTGGAGCAGTACGAAAGCCGTGTCTGCTCTCCTCTCCGAGGGTTTCCTCGGTGCTGTCATAACAGGTTCATAGATGCCCTGAGGTAGCCGTTGACAGCAGCAGGACTCACTGCAGTGACCGTGTACTGCTCCAAGGATAAACTCTGCAGAGGCTGACATGAAACGCCAGCACGGTCGCCTGGAGCCGCTCTGGCTCAGGGTTGCAGCGCAGCTTGTGAAAATAAGAGGAAGAGGAAAGGCATAAAGAATTACAAAAATATTTTCCAAATAAAAAGAAATGTTGAAACAAGAACGCTGTGTTCTTTGGCCTTGGCCCCGGGTCCCCCTCACCTATCGAGTCTCCATGCCCCNCGCTCCTGTGCTTTGAATGCTGACACGTCGAGGCCTGTGCAGCATGTCAGCGGCTGTTGCACCGAGGCTCCTGCCAGCCACCCTGTCATCCTGCCACCTCCATAAACCATGGTGGCCAAAGACTCAGTCCTCACAGACAGCAGAATAGATAGATAGATGCCTTTGGTCATGAAGGAGGCTGGAACTTGGAAGTTGGTGCTTTTCCCCCAGTGAACAGGTATTTTTCTTCCTTATGAAGGACAGACACACCACCTACTTACCCATGTCCTGTGGCCCTATCAAGTGATGGAGAAACAAGAGTGCAAGTCTGACTTACTTCCTGCCCAAAGTGGGGAAACTCCAACCTGGAGCAAGGGCAGTCCTGGGTCTGGAAGCCAAGTTCCCATAAGAGGCATTAGAGGAAAAAGGGGTTGTTCTTTGAGGTTCTAGAAGCANCAGGTGAAGACAGTGGGTACTTCAGGGGAGATGAAAGACTTGCTTGGAGATGACTGGATGAGTTTATGGAACGATCTTAGGGGCAAGGAGATCCATACTCCTTGATGTCTTCC
>LZPO01044689.1:44164-54936 GCA_001675575.1 Neotoma lepida
TTGAAGAATTAAGATCCTGGCAATTTCACTTGAACAGTTCAATAAAATTAAATGAGATTTTGTAAAAGGCTCCTTTCCAGTGCCATTGTCTGTCTGTCTGTTTGTCTGTCTCTGTCTGAAGTGAAGAGGAAGTACCAAAAGCCAAGTCAAAAGCCTAGGGAAACTGTAGGTTCTGACGTGGCTCCAGGTGACCAAAGGCGGGCATCCGGTGGCCTCTGCATCCCAGGACCCCACGGCTCCAGCTGCTGACAGATGGAGAACGCCTGGCCTCCATCACACAGGGCCTCTCCAACAAGGGTCTGTGGTGGGACTGGGGGCCAGAGTGGATGAGAAAATAGGAAGTGGATGCTGGGCCATGAGGTGCAAATTGACAGCAGGGCCCAGGCTGACAGCGCCCCTGATTGATGAGAGGACACTGTTAACAAGCCTTTAAAGTTTCTCATTAATGTTTTTTTCACTGAAGAGAGCNACAAGAAAAAAATTCCACATGGACGGTAATTAAGATCGATCCTGTACAGTATGGTGCTGGCACTGGTGGGAGCCTTGAGAAGAAAGCAAACTTTCCTATTGAACACTCATTTTCAGGCTGCCAGCTTCTGGGTTATTGAAGCCCCATGCCATGTGCAGGAGGCACATTTGTGGACTAGAGTGGTGGGCCTCACAGGGAACCTGTTTGCACTGAGGACACAGAACGGACCCTCTACATTTCCATTGCTGTGATCTCTGATTTCGTGGCCCAGGAAAGGAATGATGTACCTGGAAGTGCTGAGGGACAGCAGCTCCCAGCTGGTCCCATGGAATGTCAAAGCTGGCCTTGCATGATATGTGTGACACTCCAAGAGATTTGAACTCTGGAATGAGGTGGAGGGCAGAGGAAGGAGCAACTGGGTTAGGAATAGTGTCTCTCCCTGTGCACACAGGAAAACTGCAACCCGAGTCTCCCTGCTCTGCAGCATGTGCCTCCAGGTCAGTTTGTTGATTTAAATGAGGAAGAACCCAGCTGGAGAGGATGCCAGTGTCCAAATTCTCAGTGCTGTGTGACACTGTGGAAGTGCTACTTTCATGTTTGGATTGTCATGGTTACGGTGCATGTGTGAGATTTTTCAGAAGCTGTGGAGGAGATGGGAGGCATGTGGAGTGACTGACTCACAGTGGAGTCTATCAGGAGGTCCTCCTAGTGGAACTTGGCCCTAGAATCTCCCATTCTTGGGCCTCTGTAAGGAGCTGGGGTCTAGCCTGGCAGAGTGAAGGTCCCCATAGGGGATGGGACCATTGTCAAGGCCTTCACACCCAACTTCTAAGAGACAAGGAACATTTCTGCATCCAGACCATCCACCAGGCTAGGAAGGCTCCTGGGAATCTTGTCAGCAAAGGTGGTTCTGAAGGCCCTCCATCCTGTAGTTCAAGCTCANCCCATGCTGGTACATGAGGCTGAGCAGCCAGCCCCTCACTTAGTACCTACTTGCCTGATCTAATCAGTTGTCCCTAAGATGGCCCCTTCCNGGTTGCCAGGACATGAGGATTCTCACTGAAGTAACTTTCTCCTGTTCCACCATGTTGAGTTACTAGGGAAAAGACTTTCTGGAATACAGGCAGCTACTGTGCACCACAGATTTTATATGGTGACCCTGGATGGCAGGGATGGAGCTCTGGCTAGAGTCCCTCCCCTCAGGTAGGACCCTGGAAGGAGCTGGACTATGGATTCCACCCAATGCACCAAGGTTCCTTGAAGGCACTTCAGATCAGGGAGATGGAAGAGATCCATCCCTTCATGCCATCCCTGGAACATTCTGTAGTCAATTCATAGAGAAAGGCTGTGCACTGGGAGTGCATGCCACTGACCCCATCTGGAAGTTGCCTTACCTGGCTGTGGTGTCCTGGACCAGAGCAGCCCCATGGGGTCTGTATGGCATGTATAAAATGCCACTCCAGCAGGTGGGACAGTCCTTTGAGGGTCCTGTGCCATAGTTAGGCAGATTTTACTAATGCCATAACCTTCCCCAAGTCACAGAAACTGTGGTGAGGTTGTAGTCCCACATGCCTGGACTTTGCATTTGTCCTCCATCTGCATCCTGTCCTCCATCTGTGCCCAAAGATGAGCCAGGACCCAATTCCATGCTGACAGTGGCCAGAGACTCTCAACACCCTCAGATAGCTCACATTCTTGTCATGGCTTTAGATTGCCTGACCATGTGACCACAGCTGGAAACATTGCCTCTGACTCCCATCAGACCATCACACCTGATGGCCTTGTCTACAGGGGACCTTGTCTGCATTTCACCTGAATAACCCCTTTTTGGAAAGAGCTACACAGTATTTCCTCAAGGTCCCCCACCCAGGGAAGGCAGCAAGGAGCCGATGCACCAGGTCTGTGGGGAATGCTGCACTTCAGGTCTGACTTAGAAGAGCAGCAGCAGCTGGCACACAGTGGCAGTAGCCATGGAACTTATTAGTCCTGGGGCTCCTGTGTGCACCCTGCACCTGGAGGGGAGGGGCAGCCCCTTTGCCTTTAGGACAGCCCTGGGCAAGGGCATAGACCTCAGGCTAGCTCTGTATACAGATCAGTACATACAATCCAACTCCGCTCTTGGGCTCCCACCCTTGTGCCTGGGTCTTAGGCAGGATTGTGACCAACAGGACCAGACGCATCCATCCCAGCAGGTGCAGCCAGTCCCAAACCTTCCCAACTCCGCTATGTCAGGTCTGGCCAGCATCTCCATGTCCAGCTCAAAAACTCCACAGAACCTGTTACCTGTATCCCAGAGCTTCCCCCAAAGGACCAGGACCCTGGATGCTTTTCAGCTTGAGAAGACAGAGGCACTGAAAGTTTGTCTAGGAAAAAATCTAGAATGGCCTAGCAGGTGTAAATAGGAACCATGGGCATTGTTGGCTGTTGGTGACTCTGAAGACCATGGGAGGGATCTAGGAGGTTCGAGTTGAAGCTGGTTACCCCACATATAGCCTGGTTGTTTTCACTAGCTCTTAATGATGGCCTCTATAAGCTGAGCATTCTCCTCAAAATCTTACCTTGATGTAATGGCTCTGAACAAAAGCTCAAGCTGTCCATCCCATCCTCCTAAGATGAGGATGGGGTCATCTTTTTGACTCCCTGAAAATAGGTGATAAGGATGGGAAGGATCCCCAACCCCAGTAGCCCACCAAGGTCCTTGGTGTCCCTGCCTGTGAGACTGTGATGACAGAGCAGGCCCCAGGTATTGCCAGAGCTAGCAAAAGATCCCCAAAGATCAGAGTCACCAAGGATACAAGGGACAAAGGCAGTCATAAATACAGCCATATGAAACATAGCCAGACACCATTGAAATTCTCTTTATCAGATAAGGAAATGGAATTAACCTAATTATCGATCAGTGTGATTAGGTGTGAGTCTACCTGGAATAATAGGAGGGGTGCTGTGTGGGTAACTGGCTCTTTNCATTCTCCTAGGAAGAGGCCNGTCCTACATAGTGGTAAGTGGGAGAAGATAGTGCAGGATGGTGTCAAGTGGACTTCTGATCATGTACACCGAATAAGGTTTTGAAGATTNNAGTGGTTATGTCTGTTGCTAATGGCCATCTCCACGGGCAATTTTGCCTTCTTCACACCTAACCTACCATGCCTGTAAGCGTGACTGTGCNCATAGTCTGTCATTCGGTATGTGTAATACATGGGAAGAGAAAGAAGGCAGAATCTTCATTTTTACCAAGAATATTGGATAAGGGCCAGCAAAAAGTCTCAGAGAGTAAAACACCTGCTTCTCAAGCCTGATGGTCTNAAATTGCTCCCCAGAACTNAAGTGGAAGCAGAGAACTGACTCCCAAAAGCTATCCTCACCTCCACATGGGTACCACCCACATTCATACATACCATGCACGCACAATAAACAAGTACATTTTTTTATGAGAGAGAAAATTGGTGAAGCCATTTGCAGTAATAAAAGCTGGTAATTCTGTGTACNCTGAAGACTGAGACAGGGGAATCACAAATTCAAGGCTTGCCTGGACTACAAAGTAAGTTCAGGGCCATCCTGGGAAAACTATCTCAAAATGAACAAGTAGGAAGACTGAGGACATCAGAGAGTGGTCAAGCACTTTCCAAGCAGGCAGAAGGCCCTGGACTTAATGTCCAGTACCACACAGACACATGAGGACCTGGGTCCATACCCAGTAACCCCTCTTGTTCCCCGACCCCCTGCTNTCCAACACACTAAGAGAAAATGCTGGCAAAAGGGAGGAGTGGGATCCATGCATTTCCCACAGCCACTGCTCTCTTCCAGAGCAACGAGAACCACAAAGCATCCCAATTGAGGGCTCCAGCTTTAGGCAGCTGGTGAAGGGATCTGGTGGAAGAAGACAGGCAGGCGAGACATTCTGTGTTCCTCCACAAATGAGCTCTTCCTTGGCAGAAAGTATGTCTTTATTTTTATCTGAAGATGGGTGTGTCTTTGAAGAGATTACCTGTAAGTAATGCAACAACCAAAGCTCTAGGGGTGGATGGCAGGCTAGGCCTGGACAGCTAGCTCCTGAGGTAGCTCTTTTAGGGGGTTACAGTTGTATCAAGACATTGTTGTAAAGGATGCTTTTAAGCCAAAGTCCAGACTGCAGACANACCATCTAGCTAGGAGAGCAAGTTCTCCTTGGGGAGTTCCTATCCTAGTTAGCTTTAACTGTCAATTTTACACCACCTAGAGTCACCTGAGACAAGAGACTCAACTGAGAGATTACCCGGATTAGACTGGCCTGTGGGCATGTCTTTTGGGGGATTGTCCTGATTGTTAATTGATGCAAGAAGGTCCAGCCCACTGTGGGCAGCACCATCCCTAGGCAGTGGGTACTGAATTGTATTAAGAAGCTAGCTAAGCATAGGTCTGGGGGTCAGTGAGCCAGATTTCTGCTTCAAGTTCCTGTTTGAGTTCCTGCCTTGATTTTTCTCAACAATGGACTNTGACCTGTAAGCTAAATTACCCCTTTCCTCCCCTAAGTTGCTTTGGGTCAGAGTGTTTCATCACAGAAACGGAATGAAACTCANTTGAGTATCTCAGGAAGATGCCTCTAGTTTTCTCAGAATATCTGTGGCTTGAATTGACCTGACATGTATGTGCATGACAGCAGACCCACAGAGGCTATAGGAGCTCCTTGAAGGAAGTCTGCCTCCTTGACGAAGTTTTGGGATGGTTTTCTATCCTGGGATGTGTGATGTGTGTGCATAGCTTCCCTGTCCTGTAGTCAGGTCTCCTCGTTGTAACAGACTCTTCCTGGCAGCTGGCAGAGATCTATGCCACAAGCCATCCTGGACAAGGGACTTTGACCCCTACAACAGTGCCCTTCCACTGTCAAAGCTACCCAGGTCTGTGAGACTGGACACCAACAACTCTTGTGGATCTGCCTCGTTTTTGTTGCTCCTGACATTGCCATGGTTTCTGTTGAGAGCCTGGCTTATGGATTCCAGAATGTGCCCTGGGGAATTCAGACAGTGCTCCCAACCTCATTGTCTCTCCACGTGTTTCTGAAAGGGGCAGTGAGGAGATACTNCAGTTAATACTCTAGCCAACAAGGGCAGGGTAGGTCTACCACTGTATGTGGCCAACTGGGGTACTGTGTTGCTCCAAGAGCCTTGGTCCCCCAGCACCCACCTGAAAGCTCTGGAGGCCACCAGCCAAGCCAGAGAAGCACACAAAGTCACAGACCAACCAATGCCTCTCAGTTTCATAGATACCTTCTCATGAGAGTTGCTGGCCTGAGAGCACTTAAGAGGGGGATCCCTGCCTTGTGCTGCTACCCTAAGGGAGAGTGGGAATATCTACCTGACTAGTGAATCGGGCAAGGTCAAAGGTTACTAGCAGCTTCAAAGCCAGCAACAGATGTGGATGAAACCTCTGGACTTGCAACACAGCTGCAGATCCATTAATTGCAGTGTATCTGAACACATGGAGAGACAATGAGGTTGGGGAGCTCAGGGGTAGTTTCTCTTCTTCGGCCCCTGCGCTCTTAAGGGAGAAGCTTTCACCTGTGGAAGACAGCACTCCTGCCTTCAATGGAGCTTCAATCCAGAATTCTGTGCTGTTCTCAGAAAATTGATGCAACCTCTTCGGGCTATGACCATCCTGGCAGGGGTCTTCATGACCTAGGCTTACAGGAGGCAGTCTAGAAGTGACCACACACACCCCATCCCTGGCAGGTGCCAGTGCAGTGCCTGCGACCCACGGGCAATGGTGGACAGCACGGGAGATGGGGGTGTGCAAACAGCCTGTGTTCTGCAACTTAAAGATTATGAAATGACCAGCTCAAAAGTTTGTCATCCTTTTGAAATAAACTGCATCATTGTATAAGGAAATCCAGTTGTACCCAGTACAAAACAATGTTGGATCTATCAATAACATTGAGAAACTAAGTATTGCAGCCATTGTTAAGCCACACCCTCTCTCCTGAAGGGAAAACTCCAGTGTCCTTTCCCATGAGACCAAATGCTGGCATTCCACCTATGCCAATGGACCTGAGTAACCAGGCAGGTAGGAGGTGTAGCCCTTCCCTGGAGGGTGACCCACAGAGGAGCACAGCCCCAGCCACCCTCCAGAGTAGGCATGTGAGTTGTGTGCACAGAGTTGAAGGTTTGTGTGTGTGTGTGTGTGTGTGTGTGTGTGTGTGTGATTGTCTGGTTCCAGATTTGGATTCTAAAACCAAAGGCCAGGCATAGCCCAGTTCCTGAACATACAAACCCATGGAGCTCAGAGTAACTGAAAACAAAAGGCAGGAGACGCATGTCTGGCAGCCGCCTCGGTGTTGAACTTGAGCGTGTCATTGAGGAAGCCATGTGGGCAAGTCTGCTCACTGCAGGAGGGAGGCTGCATTCTCATGTTTCCAGGCTGGGGACTAGCTGAGAACACTCATTTATCTAAAGGTACTGCTTCCTTAAGATGCAGAATGACACNTCTAAATATTACAACACCAAGAGGTATGTAGCTGTCTGTACTCTTCCATGCAAACATTCCACTTCTGTGCAAGGAAGCAGTGTGACAGGCATTCTGTACTTTCCAGTAAATTGGTCTCAGATGTAGATGAGCAGATTTTCATCAGCCAAAGATGGAAGCATCTGTGCTGAGCTTGAGGCTGTCAGGACTCTAAGTCCACACGATTCTGGCTCTGGGTCCTGTTCTTCCTACCCTACTTGCCAAGATGGGATCCCAGAGCTCCAGCTATACCCACTGTGCAAGCTTTGAACGTTCAGACCGTGGGGACCACTGTGGCCTCTGAATCTTGGTGGTCAGAGGGACATAAGAGTTTATGTCTTCAGAGATTTCACTTGTTGAGGGCCTGTGGCCTGCTGTGGGGAAAAAGAAGACAGCAGTGCCTCATGGTGAGTGGTCAAACCAGAAGCTAACTTCTCATGTTGCTAGCTGTGGCATCCTGAGTGGGCTCCATCATCTCCCTGCCTTGCCTCTATAATGGATTGAAAGGGGCCTCTAAAGAGGCAGCCCACCTATAAACTCTGCTTCTGTAAACACAGGTATCAAGTAAAATGAGCCTATATCACCCTGGTACACCCTAGACCCAGTGACAAGTGTGGCTGTGACACAGAGAGAAGACACAGACACAGAGGAGAAGGTGTTGGGAGGACAGAGGGAAGATGAGAGCAATGCAACCTCAAGCCAGCCCCATGTGGAGCACAGGAGCTCCTGAGACCAGAAAGCCTCCGCCCCCGGAGCACTTGGGGAGAATGGCCCTGTCAACACCTCCCCCTCAGACATCTGAACTCCAGAAATACTTCTGTTGTCCGAAACCTGTTTGTACAACTTGATGCAGCAGCCCCCAGACACTCTTGCTGCTGCCTCTGAGGGACAGTGGGGAAGATGTGAGCTATGTACTCTGGTCAGACCACTGCCCTGTCACCATGCCAGAGCTGTGAGCAGCACGTACCAAGTGCCAGATGCAGAGAAATCAGCCTTTAGAGTTGGACAAGCCCAGGTTCCAAAGCCTTCTGTCTATGGGACCCTCAGTGATCTATCTATTCAGCCCTTGCAGAAGGACAAATGTCAAGACATTCCTGTCTTTCCTTCCCCATCAACCTGCTGACCAGAGGAGCCCTAGAGAGGAGCTGCTGGATTGATGACCCCAGGATGAAAAGGAATCCATTTCTCCTTCTCTGACTTGAAAGTGATCAATAACAGAGGCCCATGGACCTGTGGCATTCCCCAGGACTAGGGTGTCANGCCACAACTGGGTTCAACACACCTGTAGCTGCTGTTACAGCTCACAGTGGCCATGTGAGATATGTGTTCATACCAGGGCACACTGGAGGTTTTAGCAAGACCCTGATAGGGAGTCACACTTTTTTAAACAGAGGGATTCTAAAAGGCTACACTACTCCTGGCCTGGCCTTACAGTTCTCATAGCGAACACATCTTTGTTCAAACCAGCTAGGTAAAATTTTAATATTAATGACACCAAGCCAATCCTAAAGTCATCATAAAGGAAGCCATGTGGGGCTGATTCAAAAGAGGCAAATAACCAATGAATGAGTCCCAGAAGCATCTGGCAGTGTAGGGGACCTAAGGGTGTGACAGATACAGCACTTCATTCAGTTCCTGGTTGCAGAGATTCAGGACAGCCAGACAAGCTATTCAGAAAATAAGCCAATTTGGTGATGTCAGACATCTGAACATGCTTTACCTGGGTGAAAACATGCCTGTGCCCTGTGTGTGCATGAGGTATCTGGGGAGGTGACAGAAGTTCCAGAGCTCCAGGGGAAAAGCCTCAATCAGTTGACCCATGAGATGGAAAGAGGCAGAGGGCAAGGAATGCACTGGGAAGGAAATGCAGGCAACCTTTCTAACCGACTGAATTTTAATATGCAAAGAGCTCTGTAATTAATGAAAAGGCCAGTGAAACATCTCNGTAGGTAGAGGTGCCTGCATAAAGGCCTGACAGCCTGTGTCCCATCCTCAGATGTTACAGATGTTACAGAGTTTAAGGAGAAAAGCTCCTGAGAGATTTCCTCTAACCTCCACACATATGCCATGGTGCATGCACGCATACACACACACACACACACACACACACACACACACTAAACCATTTAAGTGTTTTTGAAAGGTTGAGTATCTAAAACAGCAGTGAAGAACAGGGCAGTCACCAGCAAAGGTGCCAAGTGGTCCCCAGAAGCCTCTAGAAAGAGCAGGGGAACTGGATGGACAGTGGATACCTGGAGTGATCCTGGGAGAGAGACCCTCCTGTTCTGTGATCATATGGGTTAAAACAGCAGGAGATATCTTGTTGAAGTGAGGGTTTAAATATAAATCATGCCTAATTTTCTTATCTGCAGCAGCAGTGGAGCTAGTGATATTTGTGAGTCAACTGCCCTGGAGTCATTCCAGTTTTAAGGCCCTTCCTGGGGCTGGAGAGCTGAGGCCGTAAGAGCACCTTCTCAGCAAGAATGAGGATTTGACCCTGCAAGAATGAGGACTTGAGTTTGGAGCCAGCGCCCACATTAAAAGCAGTGCATGGTGGTGCATGGCTGTCACCCCTGCACTGGGAGGCAGAGACAGGCAGATCCTGAGAGCTCTTTGACCAGCCAGCCTCACCCAGACAGCAAGCTTCCAGTTCAGTGAGAGACCCTGTCTCAAAACAAGGTAGAGAATGCTACAGGAAAAAGCTAGATGTCCTGCTTTAGCTGCCACTTAAGTACACAGGGGTCACAAGCCCCTCCACACATGCACACACCATATACATACATAACAANCCATAGATGCACAACACACAAAGTTAAACGGAACCATCCTACAGAAATACTTGCATGAGCCTATGACTGCNATTACGAGGCTATCTGTGGCCCCGTACTATCACATGTGACAGCAGCTCACAGGAAACAGTAAGTGTGCTGTGGACGTGGGATGGCCGAGTTCCTCCTGACATGGGTGTACAACTAAGGAAAAGCGGATCCGCGCGCCTGTAGGTCACAGCCAGGCATAGCTGTTGAGTGGTAATGGTGCGTGGTTAGGCCACCACATAGCTAGTGCTGTTCTGCAAAACAAAGGTTTAATTACACTTTACACACAAATGTAGAAGCATGGAAAAGAATTTATCAACATTTTTATACAAAGATATCTTAGTAGGGAAAGTTAGAGAGAATTGCTTTGCATTGGAAGTGTATAAGTGTGCATCATATTATTTCTCAGTGTCCTTTGACTTGCTTATAGCTGTGTTTATAAGAAAGAAAATAAGCTAGGGAGATGGCTCGGTGGAAAAAGCACTTGCCATGCAAGCATGAGGATCTAAGTTCAAATCCAGGACATGCATATAGCCTGATGGGGTAACTCCTATCTGTCTGCAATCCCAGAGCTCTTGTGGTGAGATAGGAAACAGATAATCCCTTGAGAAACTNGCAGGCCAACTAGCCTGTCATTCAAAGTGGCAAACAACAACCCTGCCTCAAAGTCAAAGAAAAGAATTAACACCTGTTCTCTGGCTTCCACATGTGCTCCATGACACTTGCATGCCTGTTCTCACACATACAGACACATGCATCATACACAAAAAGAAAGAAAATTGGTATGTTCACTTNGAAAATATAATTCATGATTAATTTTACATTTATGGTATATTTTAAAAGATATATGTATTTATATATAGATACATATATAAATATACCTTAAGATTTATATATAAAAATATATATTTAAATAAAATATGTGTATATATGTACTATGTATTATGCACTTTCTTTTAAAACCTTAAAATTAGCCGGGCGGTGGTGGCGCACGCCTTTAATCCCAGCACTTG